>MU691626.1:0-125083 GCA_026770625.1 Nicotiana glauca
ATATATATATATATATATATATATATATATATATATATATATATATATTTTTAATTGGTTATTTTATTTTAATTAATAAATATAGATATCTCATAATTAATTATAATAAAAAACAAAATATATAAATATATAAAAAACCTTATGGAATAATTAGTTAATAACAAAGAAATTATTTATTAAAAATTAACAAAGAACCTAACTACCTAAATTAACTACTAAAACAAAGGGGAGAGTTGGTTTAGGTTAGTTAATTTCTTTATTTTATTTTTTTAAATCATTTTCTTTTTCATTTTTTGAAATAAAAAGTATATCTATTCATTAAAATTCAAACAATATTATTGAGATAAATAATATAATAATTAAAATACAAAATAAATATTTTCTAGAGCAATAAAATGTATATCTTCTATTATATTACAAAAATAATAGCAGACAAAAATATTAAACAAGTAATATGCTAATAATCTATCTATATATTATTAAAAGACAAAGAAAAATGCACCACATTAATACATGTGGTAGCCTAGATAAAAGCCACATGATATAATTAGTTAATAACAGAAAAATTATTTATTAAAAATTAACAAAGAAATTAACTATTCAAATATCGGTGAGGGTCGGATATATCTTATTGACAAATAAAATGACAATTAAAATTTATTAAAGCAATACGGTCTAATAGTATCAAACAAGAATGATTATAATTTAATTTTTTCTTTTTAATAATGACCGCGTATTACGACTACTAGTAATGTTAATTGTTTAGGGCTATCTTTGCCAAATCTAATATAAGGCTAAAAAATTATCAATTTCTATTATGTGTTGTTATATGATGCCAATTTTTCAACTTTAAATACCTCACCAGAAGCTGGCCAACCCACGCCATTTCTACAAAATGCTCAATGAATTGGACTTTCGTCAAATTGGACCACCATTCGGCCCATAATAAAACAAACAACTATGAAATTTTCATATAAAAGCCAACATGTAAACTTTCCCACTCTAGGGTTTTTGGTTAGCCACAGGAAGCCGGTAGGCAGTAGCGAGGGCAGAAGCAGCGAGAGACACCAAAAATGAAGACTATACTCTCATCAGAAACGATGGATATCCCCGATGGGGTAAAAATCAAGGTAAAAGCAAAGCAAATAGAAGTGGAGGGACCAAGAGGAAAACTAACCCGCAACTTCAAGCATTTGAATCTTGATTTTCAGCTCATAAAAGATGAAGAAACTGGAAAGAAAAAGCTCAAGATTGATGCTTGGTTTGGATCTCGTAAAACCACTGCCGCTATTCGCACTGCTCTTAGTCACGTTGAGAATCTCATCACTGGTGTCACAAAAGGGTACCGTTACAAGATGCGTTTTGTGTATGCCCATTTTCCTATCAATGCGTCTATCACTGGTGGGAACAAGGCTATTGAGATCAGGAACTTTCTTGGCGAGAAAAGGGTACTTTTTATTTATTTTTAATGTTAATATTTCGTAATAATGTGTCTATGCTTTATTTAACTGCTAGAGTTTCTGTAGCTTTTGGTGGGTGAATATTGCTAGATAGAGTAAATTGAATATTCTGTCAAAGTTTGATTTGTTGTTTTTCTCCAAGTTTTGTATCTGCTCCATTCCAATATTTAGTTCTCAAATCTGTATGTAAGATAGAATGTTTTGGAATGAAAAAGTCTGGACAGTTGATCTTACCGAGTGGAATTTGTTTGTTAGTGAAGGCTATTTAGCCCTATTTTGCTGCTTAATAATATTACTTTAGTAGGCTGATATGCATCTTGAAACATTTGATGTTTGATTTGTAGCCTCCGTTCATCTAAAAAAAAGAATATGGAGATTCTCTGAAATACCAATTTTATAAAATTGCACTTGCTCTATTAAGCACAAATTTTTAAAAGGGAAAAGCTCAAAAAAACAATGTGCTTCCAAGTCCTTCATTTGATTGAAATGTGTTTCTTAACATTTCAATAGGGAATGCACTTAGTTCAGTGCCGGAGCCACCTTATGTCAAGGGGTGTCACCCCTCTGCCGAAAAATTAGTGTTGTTTAGCTAGGTCAAAAATTTATTTTCATGTACGTACAACAACAAGTTATTCCCCTTATTTTTTTGCATGTTTACTTTTTTATATTTTTACAACCCCTAGTAAAAGTCCTGGCTTTGCCACTAACTTAGATGATGTACTAATACCATTTTCTGGGTTTTAAGTTCTATGAGGTCAAGTAGTCTGTTATTGACTAGTTGATTTTCTTCCACGGGTAAATAAATGTAACATAGGTAGGCATATTCGTAGTGATTAAAGTTCTTAGATGCAGTCAATGGGTGGATTGAGATGTTTTGTTTTTTAATACAATACTAGATGTTTGAAGCCTCTTGCCAGAAGGAATGACATAGTTGTAGGAAAGCATTCCTTGATGGATGGATACGTTCTCCTAATTTCTTCTTCGGCTAGTTGTTTTAAATCTGATGCTAGATCAGTGTCAAATTAATGTTGCTTCTTAAAGATACCGTCCTTGATATGTTTCTCACAGATTGCCTTTGTGGATATAGACCATCTTTGAGTTTAGTTGATATCTTTTTCGTGGCTATGGTGGCCTGTCAGATTTAAGTGTAGGGTAATCGGGAACTGACTTCTTGCTTTCACTGTATCAGGTGAGGAAAGTCGATATGCTTGAAGGGGTTACTGTTGTCAGGTCTGAGAAAGTTAAGGATGAATTGGTATTGGATGGAAATGACATTGAGCTTGTTTCTCGTTCTGCTGCCCTCATCAATCAGGTAAAACTCCTTTTTACTCCTCTGGACATGCATTTCTGCACTTTATTCTGCAGTTCTTAGTTCTGCTTTATTGATCTCGTCTCTTTTCTTTGACAGAAATGCCATGTGAAGAACAAAGATATCCGTAAGTTCCTGGATGGTATCTATGTGAGTGAAAAGGGAAGAATAGCTGAAGAAGAGTAAGTTTTAGCAGACTGGTTGTGGGGTTGTTTGGCATCATGTGCTGATTTCATACAAACTAATTTGAAATTAATTCAACAATTTTGGTACCATGGTTTTTTGGATGAAGTATCTGTTTAGAGTAATTTTATGTCTTATGTCTGGCTCATTAAGTAGAGATGGATGCTTTCCTTTGATCAATTTCTATGTCAGTTTTTCCCCTTTTACCTGCTGTTGCCCTATGTATTTTGAGATTGATTTAACTTTTTTTTGGAGATGGATTTGACTTATATACACAATTAATGTGTCTTAACTTGTAGTAAGTAATCTACTTTATTTATGTGCCTAATAATTTCATTTTTTATGGAGAGTTATACGAAGTTATGTGACAATGTAAAATTTCTTTTATACCATCCGTATATTTAAGTCATACTAGAGAGGGATTCTGTTCCAACCTCTACCAAAGAAAGAAAAAGCATTATGGAGAGACGCCCATTATAGCGTATAGTTCTTTAGTCGATGGTCTATCGGAAACAAACTCTCTGCCTTCCTAGGGTAGGTGCAAGGCATTGTATAATCTACCTTTCCTAGACCCCACTTGTGGGAATTTATTGGGTTGTTGTAGCCATAATTACCATAACAGTGAATAGCATTATAAACGTTTAACTAGTATCTACGGGTGCGGGGATATTATATGGTTAGTGTTTTTGACTGCTAACTTCCAGTCTGATCTATCATTCTCTTTTGCTCTTTCAACTAAAGGGAAACTTAGATCTGATTATGAAATTCTCGTGGTAAAGTCTATTATGTGTGTCATTACTTGTGAAATATCTGTTAAAGTTTCTTCCTATGAATGCCAAGAGAAAGCAAATTAGCACAAATGTGGCAGCCGAGCAGTCGGACTTTTCTCCTGCTGGCAGCAATGACATCACCAACTCTTGGCTTCAAACTTTTCTTGGGCTTGTTTTCCTCAAATATGAATGACATGTTCAAAACTAAACGCGAATGTGGCCATTATTTAAATTCAAATAACAACAATGACCTAGTGAAATTCCACTAGTGAGGTTTGGGGAGGGTAGTCTGTACGCAGATCTTACCCTTACCCTGAGGGAGTAGAGAGGTTGTTTCCAGAAGACTCGGCTAAATTCAGATCTATGCCAAAAAGATAAGAGAAATTCCTTGTATTATGGATTTCACCTAGCTCGCGATTATACAAAGCCAACTTCGTGTAGTCAATTGACTCAATACTACATGGATAAAGCCATAAGGAAGTAAAGAAAAATCAAGTGTGGTTACTCATTTCACCAAAATTGGCTGTTGGGGTTGTTGCTTTTCTACCCTCGTGCTTGTTTATAAACGGCGTGAACACGGTAATTTGACAAAACTAGCAATCACTGTTGTTGCATAGAGTGATTTGCTTCTATCGATAGGACCTAATTTTTCATCCTTGAGAAAGTCCGAAGCTTAGTGAAGTACATAGTACGCATCAACTTGAATTTGATCTTACTGGGAGGACCTCTTTGCAGGCTTCTTTCCTAGGGCATCAAAACAGCATTAACGACTCATTTTCAGTCATCTGCTAGTGACCGAGCTTTCTTCGATTAAATATGGAGAAAGAATTAAACAGGGCTGAAATTTGGGCCACCATCTTCTTCCTCCTCTAGGTGAAAAACCTTATATATTTATAATATAAGTTTTAAGGGTAAAATCCTTTTCCGAAACGTGTTAGATTTTCTTTTTCACCAGAAAAATGATTCCTTTATTTTCTAGTATTATTTAGGCACAAAAGAGATAACAGAAATTAGTAAGGCTTCCAATTATAGAATTAATTTGTAATTTTCGAAATTAGTATCCACCATAATTAATTACGAATAATTTCACTAAAAATTCGTGATTGCACTCCTTATTCAATATCGGAATTTATCCATTAAATCTTATTTAACTCCCTCAGACACTAATCAATTAAATTAAATTACTGACAATTTAATTTATTGATTATTTCTTTTAAACTTTTGTTTAACTTATTTCATGTGTCAGATACAAAATTCATCGTTCAGGTTAAGTGTATCATCAATCTTTAAACTGAGACATGGATTTCATCAACTAACTATTACTTCGCTAATGTACATTATTATTATTCAATTTACCAGGCACATTGACCTACGAAAGAATCTCGTCTTTTAATAAATCAAAACAATAATAATATACACAACTAATAATAACTATATCAAGATTAAGAGCATAAGTACATTTAGTGGCTAGAGAGTTTATTTTATTTAGTATAAAATACTTATCTCTATTTGGTCCATTCAATACATACAAAATGTATTAGCACAAGAAATTGGAATTAAACAATTCTCATAATCAAGATAAATTATATTTAATCTTGTGCTACAATCATTCCTTATGGTTTGTCCAATAGCATCATTAGATTGTGAACTCAAACTTTATTCTTATAAGAACCGATGATTTAATCTTCCGCGTATAAGTTAAACTCCATACACTAAATCATCTACGTATATAAGCAAAGGACACGGGCTATTATATGATCTATTTAAAACTTTATTAAAACTTAATAAATAATTATTTTATAATAAATAGTATATTTAAACCAAACCTACGGTTAGTATATATCCTAACAACTACTACTAGTAATAATGGGTGTCCCCGTCCCCCCCTCATTTTATTTTTGGTTTTCCTCTAGTGTTCACATTGGAAACCTAAGTACGCACTTGCGTCATGTAAGGCCCGTTAAAAGGGGAAACGCTCCTCTATCAATATCTTTTTCATTTTCAGGCTGAACTCGAGACATGTGGTTAAGTATAGTGGTACCTTATCCATCTCACCATAACTATCTGCTAGGTCAGGGTTAAGCCTAATTTATTTTTTTAAGATTAAGATGTCTGAATCTGAATATCAAGATTTGTTAAGATCAAGATATCTGAATTTGAATACACATCTGAATATCAAGATGTGTATTAAGATCTGAATACTAAATGATAAAAAATATTTCATTTTTAACATCTGAATGCATAAAATTTGTCTTTATTTGAAAATTAAAAACATAAAATTCAAATGAAATATTAATCTAACATTCTATCAATAAAATATATAATTTTTTAAAATAGAATAGTTGCTGGTGGTGATGGCTAACGGTGGTGCTTGTGAATGCCGACTAGAGGCAGTAGTTAGTGGTAGGTTTGGTTGATGGCGGTGGTTCAAGATAGTAGCTAGTGGTGATTAGTAGTGGTGTTAATTATAATTGGGGGTGGTGGTGCTGAGTGGTGATAGTTAATAGCGGCGGGTGGTGGTGATAGTTGTGATTTAAGAAGCTGGTGGTGGGTGGTGGTAGTTTATAATGATGGACCTATTATGGTTGTTGATGGTGATTGGTGGTTAATTGTGGTAGTGAGAGTGGTAGGGACGGGGGGTGATGGTAGTCGATTATGATAGTGGTGGTTGAGTATGGTGGTGGTGGCGGCGGCATGATGATAGTTGATAATGGTAAGCGATAGCGACAATTAATAATGAATATGGATGATAGCATCTTAATGAAATTAAGTCTCTGTTATGAATCTTAATCATACATACATATTCAGACTCATTAAGTGGTTCTGAAGTAAAAAAAAAAAAAAAAACACATTTAATGATTAAGATCTGAATAATTAAGATTCAGACTTTAAAAACAAACACATTTAATATCTGAAATATAAATAATTAAGATTCAAACCTCCAATAAGTGCAAACAGATGAGGCCTTAGTCTATGAGCGCATCGCTTTAACACAACATCAACCGTTCAACATATTCCATCCTACATCATAAATATACTTTATGTACATGTTTACAATTTAAGGAGTATATAACCTCTTACAAAAATAACAAAAAAAATTCTCTTTAAAATGAGAAAAAAAGTGAAACAAACTTTTGATGACCAACGTAGGATTTGAAATGGGTAATACACCCGTGATGGTCCAACATAAGAACGTCATGAGTGATCTCAACTCTACCTAGGTCATTGAATTGATAAATGTGGAAGATGCCAAATGTCAATGTTAATTAAGAAAAAAGCTAGAGTCCCGCCTGTGTCTTCGGTTAAACCAATCAAAAGAATATTCCCATCTTTAACTTATTAATTAACTTCGCAAATCTACAATCTCTATGCATTTATTATTGCTTAATTACTTTTTTTCCTCTTGCCTGCGCTTTTAGTAATTAATGGCCTCTTCATGTCCATCTTAAATATTACTTCCGCTTCACAATAAGTGATCAATTTGCCTCTTTATTTTGGTCCAAAATAAGTGTCCATTTATATAATCAAGAAAAAATTCAACTTATTTTTTCAAAATTACCCTTATATACGTATTCCTAAAAAGTCTTTTACTCCTCAAATTAAATTATGCTGCAACATTTAATTAATGGTAGTTTAGTCACTGATCACGCCCAACTATGCCTTATAAAAAGGACAATGCAGATGTTGCAAATATAACCTGAGTATTACACCCAGGGTCAAATCCACAAAGAATTAAACTATCAATCACTATCTTTAGACCTACTAAACTCTTTAGAATCAATTTTTCAAACGTTGAAAATCACAGTTGAGAGTGTTTTTACTAACTAAGATTAACAGTAAGTAAATAGCTGTAAACTAAGATGCTAAGTTATAAACAATAATGAGAAAGCGCTAAGGTAATGATTTCCCCTATTAATGGAATTCCTTCTGTTTATGTTTCATACAAATTCACCAACACATTCTATCAATCATGAACACTCTTCTTACCGTAAATCTCTCCCGATAATCACAGTAATATACTAAATGCACTCTCCTGAGATATACTAGCTAGATTTATTTATCACAGTTCACTTAAGATTACACCCAAGGCTTTGTTATCCCTAATCTCGCCTTTAAACCCGCAGTTATAGATCCCTCTTATACTTTGGGAGTGGTGTTGTTCAACAATAACCTAAATATGCACTCTCTCCCTAGTTATGCACACTAAATAGGCACAACTAATTGAGAATCCTGTCAATTAACTACAACAAACACGTAGTTGAACAAATAGAGATTGAAACTAGCAATTTGTATTCACATAAACAAGAAGTCCATCCTTCAATAGGTTCCATCAAAACCTTAGACAAAGGATTTGGCTACTTATAACTATGAGTAAATAAACTAGAATAATGTTCATCATGAAAGTTGCAAGAAAAATTAAAGAAGAAGAAGATATGATGTTTTGAGTGATCTCTCACAATTGTTTTCCCTTTCGAAATACCCTCTCAATCAATACATGCCTCCTTTGGGCGAAGTCTAGTGTTTAAAATAGGGTTTTGGGCTAAAAATCCCGTATTTTGCACTTAAGTCCCTGAACTTTTTCGCCTCTGCCGCGGTTCTGCCGCGGTCGCGGTCAAACCGCGGGCACACACCTTCTCTGAATCTCAACTTGTCTGCGACAGTCTTCTACCGCAGTTCTGCCGCGTTCGCGGTGGAACCACGGCAGTCCTTCTTCAGGTTTGGCTTGAGCTGCTTCGTGTGGTTCACTTGGCGGAATTTTACGATTGGCCTTTTTTTCTCCATATTTGATCCCAAAAGTATTCCATAGCCTTCTCTTGTCATATATCACCTGCAAAGCATGAAAATCACTAATCAAAACATTTTGTTATCACTTTTATCATCAAAACTCTACAAGAAGGTGGTTCTTTAGGGCCTAATTATAGTTAAGTTCACTTATTATCAACACCCCACACTTAAAACTTTGCTCATGCTCGAGCAAGTAAACCACACTTCTAGGCCTAACCGTTAGATGCATTGCCCCAAGTTTATGCCACACCCGCCATTATGAAAGAATAACCTAAGCAGTGCAACAGTCACACTCAGATGCAGACTCTAACGCCACGACGCACTCGTGCTTACTCTAGTTACTCTAACAGAGGTGAAAACTCACTGTTTCTTCCTGAATCACATGCCCTCACATCACAAATCTGAGAGAAGTTCCACACACATAAAATTAAGCAACAAGGAACCATAGATAAACAAAATTCACTCTCAGCAAAGAACAATCACATGCCACACAGATACACCATAAGCTTGCCCCTAGTACAATACTCTACTAATCGAGTTGTTCAGTCAAATATCAAGAGGTCTTTATCTGGTTGTAATGTAGGCTAAGGGACGAGTACGATATATTTGGATATAGTGACTAACCTCCCTAAGCACTTTTAATACAAACTTCCTCTTATTTCAATCTCCATGTTCAGCCCAATCATTCTCCCACATTTTGTTTCATAGTTGCCCCCCACTTTTCTTTAGGTGCACTGACCTTTTTACCTTTTTTTTTTATTTTGTTTCGTTTTCTTCATCTTTTTTTTTTAACAGCCATTGCACCATTCAAGTATTTCTTTCCTAATTCCCCTTTTTCCACTCCCCTACTACCCCACATTTTGACTTTTGTATGTTCTTTAATAATTCAAGTGCTTCTAGGAGGTACAGGTTCAAACAGTCAAACTACTCAAACACAGGGATGTAGGTTATTATAGGGTTATCAAAGAACAGGCATCATGCTCAAAGGGGTTAACTATGGCAATATGTACAGGTGGATTCACAATTATACATGCTATACACAAAAATACCTCAATCATCTCTAAAACCAAACAGCTTCTATTTCGCTTTGCAAACACACTGGGCAAGTTCTAGGTATCGCATACAAGCACAAAATGCAAGTAATAGCTCACACAAACTTGGTATGTAACTCATTCCGAATTAGTTTATCAACACACTCATACGAGCGTTCAAGTAAGAAAAGATGTGCAAAATTAAGGCATCAAAGTATGAGTCTACAAACGAGCCTAGACGTCGTACCCTCAGTTCGTTTTTGTTATTCTTGGGTGTGTACATCAAGGGTTGCATTCAAGCCTTCACCCATCTTTGTCTTAAAACTACAAAAGAAAAATCTACCTAACCCGGTTCAAGAAAAGCCCTTGGAAAAGTACCGTGGTCAAAAGAAAAACCAAGGGAGAATTACTACACTACCAAAAAAAAAAAAAAAATAAAGAAAAATCTATCTGGACTACTTCCCTTAAGATACTGTCCAAGTGGTCTGTCCTCAGGAAGAGTCCTCTAAGAATTTTATTATTATTATTATTTTTTATTTTTTATATCTGACTTTGACCCTCAAGAGACTCGTCGACAAGTGTCCGTCGTTAGGCCAAGTCAATTACTTCTAATGTGAGTACAGTCAATTATACACAACAACATCAATCTTATATTACAACATACTCAATGTCTATATACTCTACCAGAGCAAATCTCCCACCCCACACTTAAAATTATGGCATGTCCCCATGTCATATAAAAAATAAAGAGCAGAAGGGTAAGAAGACTTCCCTGAGCATCAATCGGAGTTTGAGACGGTGCTGGGGTCAACATGACAAGCTCTCCCCAAAGTACGGAACCACGCCATCATCCGGCTCTCAGACCTGGCATGCCGCTGAGACATGGCATCCATACGCGTGTGTAGGCCATCCACCGAGGTGCGAAGATCTATGATCTCTTCCTCCCTGGAACACAACATAGGTCGGGTGGACTGGGATCTAGAGAAGCCTACCCCAGTATGGTGTTGTCGAGAGGGTCCGGCTCTGTCATAGGATCTCCTGGATGGTGCTGGGGCTTCATCCTCATCATAGATCTGAATGGTGGCAGGTGTATCTCGGCCCACTCTAATGCCTGACGCTTTGAATGGTGCTTTAGCGGGCAAGGCTCCATCAGTAGGATTGGTAGGAACATGTTTCAGCAAGCACAACCTCATCACCAATGAAGGGAAGTAGAATCCCTTTGATAGCAGCGGAGACCGCAAGATCATTTTATCACCAATTATTCTCGTCGCATCAAACTTTTTCTTAGCGACGAAGCACCACGTTAATAGAGCTCTTTGATAGTTCACGTCAGTCGTGTTACCTGTAGGCAAGAACCGGCTGCAAATGACGGCGAACCAACATTTAGACAAATGTGTGAATGACTTAGAGTTCAGGGTGATATTGTCATTTAACCAGAGTGGTTGACCCCTGCACAGAGTTCTTCATTCATATTCTCCCAAGTGACTCCTTGTGGTTCCTGGTAATAGTCGATGTCACCAATGAACCTGGGCAACCTCAACACCTGGCGAATCTTTTCAACTGAGGCATCTACCACCCTGCCCCGCACAATCACCTCTCGCAACATGTGAGCTGGGCAGTTTGCATAGAACTCCCTCACTAGCATGACGTTCACTGTCTCAGGTTCATCAAATAAGAACTCCATCTCCCTCCGCCGGATTTCCTCATACATCTCTTCCTTTTCCGCACGGAGGGCCGCCCTGTCAATAGGAATCTCAGGGATGAAGCTCTTGGAGGCCTTGGCATGAAAGTCGTCCTCTTCCCTCTGTGATTCGAACCTGGAAGCATCATATGTAGGCTCTTGGGAAGTGCCTGCCGCATTCTTTTGCCTTTTACGAGCCATATCACCTGCAAACAATTCAGGAGAACCATAAAATGCATCCTAACTATTGCCCCTAGTGTAATACTCTACTAATCGAGCTGTTCAGTCAAAGATCAAGAGGTATTTATTTGGTTGTAATGTAGGCTAAGTGACAGGTACAATATATTTGGATATAGTGACTAACCTCCCTAAGCACTTTTAATACAAACTTCCTCTTATTTCAATCTCCATGTTCAGCCCAATCATTCTCCCACATTTTGTTTCATAGTTGCCCCCCACATTTCTTTAGGTGCATTGGCCTTTTTATCTTTTTTTTTGTTTTGTTTCGTTTTCTTCATCTCTTTTTTTAACAGCCATTGCACCATTCAAGTATTTCTTTCCTAATTTCCCTTTTTCCGCTCCCCTATGACCCCACACTTTGACTTTTGTATGTTCTTTAATAATTCAAGTGCTTCTAGGAGGTACAGGTTCAAACAGTCAAACTACTCAAACACAGGGATGTAGTTTATTATAGGGTTATCAAAGAACAGGCTTCAGGATCAAAGGGGTTAACTATGGCAATATGTACAGGTGGATTCACAATTATGCAGGCTATACAAAGAAATGCCTCAATCATCTCTAAAACCAAACAGCTTCTATTTCGCTTTGCAAACACACTGGGCAAGTTTTAGGTATCGCATGCAAGCACAAAATGCAAGTGATAGCTCACACACACTTGGCATGTAACTCATTCCAAATTAGTTTATCAACACACTCATACGAGCGTTCAAGCAAGACAAGATGTGCAAAATTTAGGCATCAAAGTATGAGTCTACAAACGAGCCTAGACGTCGCATTCTCAGTTCGTTTTTGTTATTCTCAGTTGTGTACATCAAGGGTTGCATTCTAACCTTCACCCATCTTGGTCCTAAAACTACAAAAGAAAAATCTACCTAACCCGGTTCAAGAAAAGCCCTTGAAAAAGAACCATGGTCAAAAGAAAAACCAAGGGAGAATTACTATACGACCTAAAAAATAAAATAAATAAAAATCTATCTGGACTACTTCCCTCAAAAGTACTGTCCAAGTGGTCCGTCCTCAGGAAGAGTCCTCTAAAAAAATTTTGATTTTTTATTTTTTTTTTATTTTTTTATATCTGACTTTGACCCTCAAGAGACTCGTCGACAAGAGTCCGTCGTTGGGCCAAGTCAGTTACTTTTGATGTGAGTACAATCAATTATACACAATAACATCAATCTTATATTACAACATACTCAATCTCTATATACACTACAATACACTATCAGAGCAAATCTCCCACCCTACACTTAAAATTATGGCATGTCCCCATGTCATATCAAAAATAAAGAGCAGAAGGGTAAGAAGACTTCCCTGAGCATCAATTAGAGTCTGAGACGGTGCTGGGGTCAACATGACAAGCTCTCCCCAAAGCACGGAACCACGCCATCTTCCGGCTCTCAGACTTGGAATGCCGTTGAGACATGACATCCATACGCGTGTGTAGGCCATCCACCGAGGTGCGAAGATTTACGATCTCTTCCTCCATGGAATGCAACATAGGTCGGGTGGACTGGGATTTAGATAAGCCTGCCCCAGTATGGTGTTGCCGAGAGGGTCAGGCTCTGTCATAGGATCTCCTGGATGGTGCTGTGGCTTCATCCTCATCATCAATATGAATGGTGGCAGGTGTATCTCGGCCCACTCTAATGCCTGACGCTTTGAATGGTGCTTTAGCGGGCAAGGCTCCATCAGTAGGATTCGTGGGAACATGTTTCAGCAAGCACAATCTCGTCACCAATAAAGAGAAGTAGAATCCCTTTGACAGCAGCGGAGACCGCAGGATCATTTCATCACCAATTATTCTTGTCGCATCAAAAATTTTCTTAGTGACGAAGCACCACGACAATAGAGATCTTTGATAGTTCACGTCAGTCGTGTTACCTGTGGGCAAGAATTGGCTGCAAATGACGGTGAACCAACATTTAGCCAAATGTGTGAATGACTTGGTGTTCAGGGTGATATTGTCATGTAACCAAAGTGGTTAACCCCCTGCGCAGAGTACTTCAGTCATATTCTCCCAAGTGATTCTTTGTGGTTCCTGGTAATAGTCGATGTCACCAGTGAACCTGGGCAACCTCAACACTTGGCGAATCTTTTCAACTGAGGCATCTACCACCCTGCCCCGCACAATCACCTCTCGCAACATGTGAGCTGGGCAGTTCGCATAGAACTCCCTCGCTAGCATGACGTTCACTCTCTCTGGTTCATCAAATAAGAACTCCATCTCCCTCCGCCGGATTTCCTCATACATCTCTTCCTTTTCCGCACAGAGGGCCGCCCTGTCAATAGGAATCTCAGGGGTGAAGCTCTTGGAGGCCTTGGCATGAAAGTCATCCTCTTCCCTCTGTGATTCAAACCTGGAGGCATCATATTAGGCTTTTGGGAAGTGCCTGCCGCATTCTTTTGCCTGTTACGAGCCGTATCACCTGCAAACAATTCAGGAGAACCATCAAATGCATCCTAACTATTGCCACTCGGATGCGTACTCAGACTTCGCCACCCGATGGCACCAAACAGGATCCCCCATTTATTTCTTTCTTATAACTAAGCCAAGCCCCCAACAAGTCAGGTGCTCAAGGTTAACAACCCCCACAATAGCCCCACAATAGTACTAACTCACGATTTTCGGCATACAACACCCCACACTTACTCCTTCAAGTGGTTTACACCAAATACAACACCATCACAACCTAAGGAGGGCACAAAGTGCTCCTACATATCACAACAAACCTCCACTTTTCGGCCAAATAGGCCCCTCTACCAAACTATGTCACACAATATATTTCTAGGCATCAGAATCATCTAAATATCCCCTTCAATTGAATCACAATAAGGACCCACACATTTAAGCCTCACACAAGTCCACAAGAAGTAAATACAACAATAAAAATAGAAAAAGAAACAAAGATTTAACAAAAATTAACACTATTCCTACCTAGGGTTTAATCAATCTAATGTAGGCTACATTATACTAATTAAGATGAAGAATTAGAGAAGGAAGAAGAAAAAATAACTTACTTGAATGAAGGAGGGAAGGGGTGGGTAGTGGTGATAGAGCTTTGAAGAAGATGACAATGGAGGATGAAGATGGGGGAGTGAGATTTTGAGAGAAAGAAGAGAAGAGAGGATTGTGTTTGGGAGAGGGGGCGTGTTTTAGGTCTAATGGGAATGAGGGGTTTCGGTAAGGGTTTTGTTTAATTAAAAGGGGGTAAAAAAATAAGAATAACAAAAAAAATAAAAAATTTCGCGTACCTGGGCCGTCTGGGTCTGCCGCGATTCTACCGCATTTTCGGTGGAACCGCGGTAGACGGGTTTCAGAAAGGGCTTCACACCGCGGTTTGACTGCGTTTACAGTACAACCGCGTCCGAGGGGGTATCTGACCGCGGTTTCACCGCGGTTACGGTGGAACCGCGATCTGGGAGGTATTCTTATTCTTCGTTCTTTTTTTTTATTTTTTTTAAAATTAATGTGTTGCACTTACAACAATGCCGTGGGTTGCCTTCCACACAGTGCCTGATTTAACGTTGCGGTACGATGCAGGATGAGTGTATTTAAGGCTCGCTCGACCTCTGTGGTTCAGTCAGGTGCAGCTCAGACACTTCCTTTGGCTCGCTCATGCCCATATATGGCTTCAATCATTGACCATTGACTCTAAATGTATGAGAGTCATTCTCTGTGGCAATTTCAACAGCCCCTGAAGGGAAAACTTTAACTACTCGAAATGGTCCAGACCATCGTGACTTAAGTTTACCTGGGAACAGTCGTAGTCTTGAGTTGTAGAGCAATACCATGTCCCAGGGTTTGAAATTCCTCTCAACAATGTTCTGGTCGTGCAGCCTCTTCATTTTCTCCTTGTACAACTTTGTGCTCTCGAAATCAAGATGTATGAACTCCTCGAGCTCATGCAATTCAGTGATTCTTGTTCTGCCCACAGCTTCCATATCCAAGTTCAGTTGTTTCAATGCCTACCACGCTTTATGTTCAAGTTCCACTGGCAGATGGCAGGCCTTCCCAAACACCAACTTGTATGGTGACTTACCAATTGGTGTCTTGAAAGTAGTTCCGTAAGCCCAGAGTGCATCATCTAACTTCCTCGCCCAATCAGGTCTTGTGGCGTTCATAGTTTTGGTTAACACACTCTTGATTTCTCTGTTTGACATTTCAACCTGTCCACTAGTCTGCGGGTGGTAAGGAGTAGCCACCTTGTGGCGCATATCGTACTTAGCAAGCAACTTTTCAAAGGCTCTATTGCATAAGTGAGTGCCTCCATCACTGATAATTGCTCGTGGTGTCCTCAAGCAGGTGAATATATTATTCTTCAAAAATCCCACTACCACCTTTGCATCATTGGTGGGAAACGCAGTAGCTTCCACCCATTTGGACATATAGTCTGCAGCAAAAAGAATGTATTTATTGCCATAGAAGCTGACGAAGGGACCCATGAAATCAATTCCCCAGACGTCAAACACTTGCACCTCTTGAATTGGGTTTATGGGCATCTCGTGGCACCGGGAAATGTTCCCGGTGCACTGACATTCATTGCAGCCCTTCACCCATAAGTGAGCATCTATAAACACTGTTGGTCAGAAGAATCTAGCCTCTAGCACCTTTGCCGTTGTCCTGACCCCTCCAAAGTGTCCACCATATGCCGATGCGTGACAAGCCTGCAAAACAGAAGATTGCTCTATCTCGGGGATGCATCTCCGGATCATATTATCAAGGCATATTCTAAACAGATAAGGCTCGTCCCAGTAATACTAGCGGCTTTCGTGATAAAACCTTTTCCTTTGGACCGATTAAAGGTCATGAGGAACTATACCACTGGCCAGGTAATTAGCAAAGTCTGCATAACAAGGTGCTTCCTGAAGAGTGGTGGCGAGCAGCTGCTCGTCTGGAAAAGTTTCCAAAATTTCCTCAACCTCAACTACCTTTTCAGCTCCCTCAAGTTGTGATAGATGATCAACGACTTGATTCTCAGTGCCCTTACGGTTACGAATTTCAAGATTGAATTCTTGCAATAGCAACACCCAATGAATCAGGGGTGGCTTAGATTCTTTCTTTTTGATTAAGTACCTGAGAGCTGCATGGTTAGTATATACAATTACCTTGGACCCTATCAGGTAGGATCGGAACTTATCGAACGCGAACACCACAACTAACATCTCCTTCTCAGTCACAGTATAGTTCAACTGGGTGCCACTCAATGTTCTACTAGCATAGTAGATTGGGTGCATCAGTTTGTCTTTCCACTGGCCCAGCACTGCCCCCACTGCATAGTCACTGGCATCATACATTAGTTCGAACAGTTGCTCTCAGTTGGGGGCAACAATGATGGGTGTTGTGACCGGTCTTTTTTTTAACTCCTCAAATGCTACCCTGCAATCACCAGAAGACAAAAACGGGCGATCTTTTTCTAACAACTTACAGAGAGGGTTGGCAATTTTGGATAAGTCTTTTATGAACCTCCGGTAAAAACCGGCATGCCCAAGGAAACTTCTGATTGCTTTGACTGAGGTTGGGGGAGGCAGCTTTGCTATTACATCCACTTTCGCACGATCCACCTCAATTCCCTTGCTTGACACCCGGTGCCCCAAGACTATGCCTTCTTGTACCATGAAATGGCACTTCTCCCAGTTCAGAACCAAGTTCGTCTCGATGTACCATTTTAGCACTCGCGTCAGATTTATCAGGCACTCATCAAATGAATTCCCCACCGCTGAGAAGTCCTCCATGAACACCTCCATTATATCCTCTACCATGTCAGTGAATATGGCCATCATGCACCGTTGGAATGTGGCAGGTGCATTGCATAGGCCAAAGGGCATCCGTCTAAAGGCATAAATACCATACAAGCAGGTGAAGGAGGTTTTCTCTCTGTCCTCCGGTGCAATGGAGATCTGATTGTACCCTGAGTGCCCATCTAAAAAATAGAAGTGTGACCTCCCTACCAGTCTGTCCAACATCTGATCAATGAAGGGAAGTGGGAAGTGGTCTTTTCGGTTGGCAAGATTCAACTTCCGATAGTCCATGCAAATTCTCCAGCATGTGATGGTTCTTGTAGTTATCAATTCATTGATGTCATTTTTCACAACCGTCATGCCACCCTTTTTAGGAACACATTGAACTGGGCTCACCCAGCTGCTGTCAGAGATTGGGAAAATAATTCCCGCATCTAACCACTTTATTACCTCCTTCTTCACCACTTCCTTCATGTTGGGGTTCAGCCTCCTCTGGTGTTCCCTGGAAGGTTTGTGCCCCTCTTCCCACATAATCTTGTGCATGCAGTAGGCGGGGCTGATCCCCTTAATGTCTGCCATGGTCCACCCAATGGCAGTTTTTCACTCTCTTAGTACCTGTAAGAGTTGTTGAGCCTGCACATCTAACAAGCTAGATAAGATAATAACAGGTATTGTGGAGTCAGGCCCCAGAAATACATACTTAAGGTGGGAGGTCAAAGGCTTTAACTCCAGCTTTGGTGGTTCTTCGATAGATGGCTTGGTTGGAGGAGTTTCCCTCTTTTCTAAGTGCAAGGCTCGAATTCTATATTTCTATCCCAGAACCCTCTACCTTCTAATGCCAATACCCATTCCGCTAGATCCTCCCCATTCACTTCATCTAAGTTCATCAAACATGCAGAAAGGGGGTCCTCAATAGTCAACACCTCATCATCAGACTCTACTATTACATCCACGACATCAATAAGAGAGCAATTGGCGAACTCGCTTGGTCGCCTCATAGACTTCTGCACATTGAATGTTATTTCTTCATCATTGAGCCTCATCTTGAGCTCCCCAGTCTCACAATCAATCAAAGCTCTCCCCGTAGCCAAGAATGGACTTCCTAATATTATAGGAATCTCTTCATCCACTTTGCAATCCAAGATCACAAAATCTGCAGGGAACACGAATTTCCCTACCTGAATCAGCACATCATCAAAGATACCAAATGGATGCTTCACAGTCCTGTCGGCCAACTGCAACAACATGGAGGTGGGTCTAGCTCTCCTAATTCCCAACCTCTTATAAATAGCCATGGGCATAAGATTAATGTTGGCCGCTAAATCACAGAGCGCCTTAGCAAAGGCGAAATTTCGAACAGTGCACGAAATTGTAAAGCTCCCTGGGTCAGATAGCTTTTCTGCAATTGGTCTAGTCACCACTGCACTTCAGGTCTGAGTAACTGTAACCGTGGCCAATTCTTGAAAATCAAATTTCCGGGACATCAAGTCCTTTATCATCTTTGCATACCCAGGCATCTCTTTTAAAGCTTCAATCAATGGTATGTTTACCTGGATTTTTTTGAGCATTTCAAAGAACTTTTTATACTGCTCCTCTTTTTAATGCTTGGCCAACCTCTTTGGAAAGGGTGCAGGAGGTCTCTTCTTCCCAATCACTTGGGACTGCTCTTTCTTAGCTACTATCTCAACTACTAGCTCCTGCACTGGCTCAGCTACTTTTTAAGTCTCTTGCTGAATGCTCTTTTCTTCCTGAGCAGGATGAACTGTCACCTCTGTCAGTATTGTTGACTCATCAAGCTCAATGGGCCCTGGTATGAGTGTCTCAACCTGAATATTTTCTCGAGCCCTCTATTTTTCTACGTCCAGATCCCTGCCATTACGGAGACTCACCGCCATCAGCTGCTTTGGGCCTTGATTTTTTGGATTTATTATTTGGGTGTCTGCAGGTAATGTCCCTTGAGGACGATTGTTCAGAGACATTGAAATCTGGCCCATTTGCACCTCAATATTTTTGATTGCTGCATCGTGTGCATCGACTCTCTCATTTATTTTGGCATTGGACCCAATAACCTACTGCATCATTGCTTCCAGTCTAGTAAACCCATCTTCTTGTCTTCCACCATGTTGTTGCTGAGGTGGATGATACCCTTGCTGCTGATTGTGATTGTTGTACCCCTGTGGCCTGGGATAAAGTGCCATATTGTTGGGGGGTCTCATACCTCCCATGTTTCTTGTATTAAACTGTGGCTGCGCCGGCTTGTATTGCTGCTGATTTTGCTGACCCCAGTTCTGATTGCCCTGTCTCTGGCCTCCATAGTTGGACACATAGTTCATGTCTTCAGGGTGCTGCTGATGATGATCATGTTCTGTGTTCCAAGGATTACCAATTGGCTGGCTAATGCAAGATGTGCACAAGCCCCCGCTGGTAGTGTCTACAATATGTACTTGCTGTTTCTGCCCTGATTCCTCCACCTTTTTGGTGAGTATGGTCATATGTGTCAGGAGCGTCGCCATATTTTCAGCCATGGTATTTGAGGGATTAATAGGCACTGAGTGCACCAATGGAGTGATAGGTGCATTCCTGGTCGTCCACCCCGAATTCTGTGCCATCTTGTCAAGCAAATTCTGACCTTCTCTGTAGGTTTTGCTCAAGAATGCCCCACCAGTTGAGGCATCTACAATATTCTTCATGCTGTCTCACAGTCCCATGTAAAATTGTTGTCCCAACATCTGTTCTGGAACACCGTGGTGGGGACACATAACCAATATTCCTTTAAACCCGTCCCATGTCTCATGCAGTGTCTCCATTTGTTTCTGTTTGAAGCTCACGATCTCGTCAATTTGTTGAGCATTTTTGTTGGGCGGGTGGAACTTATTGTGAAATTGCTTGAATAACTCATCCCAAGTTTCTATAGAGTTTATGGGGAGTGAGTTTAGCCAAACCTGGGCAGCTCCTGTCACCGAGAATGGAAACAATAACAGCCTGATTGCTTCTGGAGTCACGTTGGGCTACCTTTGAGTTTTGCAGATAGACAGGAAGTTCTTCAAGTGCTGCTGAGGATCTTCTATTTGTGTCCCAGAAAAGAGTCCCTTATTTTGCAACAAGTGCAACATGTTATTTGTGATCTGGAACGATTCAGCTTGTATTGCAGGCACAACAATGGCGGTGGCCAGATTGTCAAATGTGGGTTGTGCCCATTCATATAGTGCACCCTCATGCACAAGAGGTGCCACTTCTCTGGCATTTAAGCCAACTTGCTCATTCCTGACGTTTCCGTTGGGGTCGTTTACGTCTCCCATGTCAATTTCGAATTTGAGTGTTTGTTGGGATTGTTGAAGTCTTTTTTTGGCACGGTTCAATATCCGGAATATTTTCTCGGGGTTTGAGAGTCCTTCAAGTAGTTTTCCAGTCTTCATAGAATTTCTAGGCATACACCTGTGCGACCAATTCAACACCCGTCAAAATTTCAATGAAAAATTGGGTAGAGAGAAAACTGACTACACTAAGAATTTTTTTATTTCTATCAATGGTAATTGATAATTCCGTTAATTTCCCGGCAACGACGAAAAAATTTGATCACGCCCAACTATGCCTTATAAAAAGGAAAATATGGACATTGCAAATATAACCTGAATATTACGCCCAGGGTCGAATCCACAGAGAATTAACCTATCAATAACTATCTTTAGACCTACTAAACTCTTTAGAATCAATTTCCCAAATGTTGAAAATCACAATTGAGGGTGTTTTTACTAACTATGATTAACATTAAGTAAATAGCTGTAAACTAAGATGCTAAGTTGTAAACAATAATGAGAAAGCGCTAAGGTAATGATTTCCCCTATTGCTGGAATTCCTTCTGTTTATGTTTCATACAAATTCACCAACACATTCTATAAATTATGAACACTCTTCTTACCGTAAATCTCTCCCGAGTAATCACAGTAATATACTAAATGCACTCTTCCGAGATACACTAGCTAGTTTTATTTATCACAGTTCACTTAATATTACACCCAAGGCTTTGTTATCCCTAATCCCGCCTTTAAACCCGCAGTTATATATCCCTCTTATACTTTGGGAGTGGTGTTGTTCAACAATAACCTAAATATGCACTCTCTCCCGAGTTATGCACTCTAAATAGGCACAGCTAATTGAGGATCCTGTCAATTAACTACAACAAACACTTAGTTGAACAAATAGAGATTGAAACTAGCAATTTGTATTCACATAAACAAGAAGTTCATCCCTCAATAGATTCCATCAAAACCTTAGACAAAGGATTTAGCTACTCGTAACTATGGGTAAATAAACTAGAATAATGTTCATCATGAAAATTGCAAGAAAAATTAAAGAAGAAGAAGATATGATGTTTTGGGTGATCTCTCAAAATTGTTTTTCTTTCCAAAATACACTCTCAATCAATACATGCCTCCTTTGGGCGAAGTCTAGTGTTTAAAATAGGGTTTGGGCTAAAAATACCGTGTTTTGCACTTAAGTCCCTGAACTTTACCGCCTCTGCCGCGGTTCTACCGCAGTCGCGATCAAACCGCGGCCACACACCTTCTTTGAATCTCAACTTGTCCGCGATAGTCTTCTACTGCGGTTCTGCCGCGGTCGCGGTGGAACCGCGATAGTCCTTCTTCAGGCTTGGCTTGAGTTGCTTCGCGTGGTTCACTTGGTGGAATTTTACGATTGGCCTCTTTTTCTCTATATTTGATCCCAAAAGTACTCCATAGCCTTCTCTTGTCATATATCACATGCAAAGCATGAAAAGCACTAATCAGAGCATTTTGTTATCACTTTTATCATCAAAACTCTACAAGAAGGTGGTTCTTTAGGGCCTAATTATAGTTAAATTCACCTATTATCAGTCACACTAACTATTTTTGTCTAAAATTTAGTATTTTCGTAATGAGTGTGCCCAAAGTACATTGGTCACTTATTGTGGACCGGAGGGAGTATAGTTTAAGACACGATTGATGGCTAGTGTTTCTCCAAAACGCACACGCAAGTATACGTGATCGACAATATCGATTGTAAGTCTAGATATCAATTAAATTAAACCTAAATAAGTAATCTATTCAAGCGATTTTCTAAAGTATAACTATTTAACTAAAACTAATCTAGAGTGACAAACTAAGAGATTAAATGAAATAAGTCGACAATATTAGAAATGAATAAAATGAGAGACAATATTCTAGAGCTATGGCTCAGCTAACAATCCCATTGAGTTTTCCACTTAAATTGTCTAATTAATTTATCTGTTTTATTAATTGACATGGTTAATGTTACTAGTAGTATTCTCCCGAAGTACTACTGGTCTATTCAAACTAACATAACGCATATATTCCTATGAAATTAGAATTAACAAAAATTCATTATTAATTTCTGTATAATAACCAAGCAAGTTGATTAGGCATATCCCTATTCGAGCCGCAAATCTGTTCCTAATACTCAATTCATGATCTCGCTCTACTCAATCTTATATGCAATCTAGAATTCTCCCTCCCGAATTCAATCCTAGATTCGTAGATAATATTCAATTGGTGAGAAAGCAATCAAATAATTAAGCGCAAGATTGAATACATAAACCAATATGATAAAATACTAAGAACATTCAAACTTCAAACTACAACGTTCATGTAACACCCACAACTCTAGAACTAATAAACTATGAAATTAAAGGAACAGAAGAGAAGAAAAACTAGTTAGAAGCCCCCTCCAAGCATGGTCTATGTTTTCTGCCTCCAAAGTTGACCAACCCCTCACTAATTACATTTAGAGGGTACTTATAGGTTAGGGTCGGAGTCTCCAAGACCAAATCCAAGTAGAAAATGTTTAACGCATAGACTAGGAATGGACCAGGCCTCAGAGCTCGCAAGGCCTGATGTGGGGAGCGCTTCAGAATGGCGTCGCCCACTATATCGCCTAGTTGACCGCGCGATGTACTAGGCGTCACCAACTCTGGCGCCTGGTCCAATTTTTCTGCCTTTAGGTGCTCTTTTGTGTATCTTTGATGTCCATGCGTGCATTTCCTTCATGTATTTTCATCCTTCAATAATCCTACAGATAAAATGACTCAATTAAACTCAAACGTCGCAAGTTTAGTCACAAAAATACTCAAATGTAAGGTAAACAATGCACTAAAAGTATACATTTATAACCAACATCACTATCCCACACTTAAAACATTATTCATCCTTGAGTCAACCAATAATTTGCATTATCTTTGAGCACTTTATATTTACATAATTGAGGCACACTACACTAATGACTACGGTTGATAACAACGATTAAGCTAGAACATATGCATTCAATACATACTTCCCATAACTCATGCCGTTCTTCAAAAGAAATACTCACAAAGAAGACACATGCTCATAATAATCCTAGCCTCAAATAGGACTCAATATCACAATACATTCATGGGTTGAACACCCAGCATCGCAGAGAAGTCTAAGAACATTACTTATCCCTCGTGAAACCACGCGCCCTCACAATAAGAACAAGAGAGCAAGTTGAATCCACATATTCAAATCTCATGATCAAATATAGTTTAAGGACCACATATGTCAAATAAACTGCTCACTCTCACAAAAGAAGTCACATGCATGCAATTGGCATCACGGTCTTGCGCATAATGTAAATCTCCATTAATGTAGGCTCACTCAATCTAAAATCAATTAAGACTTTTTCATGGTCGTAATGTGGCCTAAGGAACGAGTAGGATATATTTAGGATTAGTGGTTCACCGTCCTAAGTACTTTAATACATCACATAATAAACTTTAAGCGCACATTATTCAATCCACTTCAATTCCACAAACAAAGTCACTCCCCAAAAATATTCCCTCTTTCTTTAAACACTACTTTACTTTATACCTCACTTAGCAAGAACAAGACAATAATTTATTCACTTATATTTTTCCTTCTTTTTTATTTTCTTTTGTTTCTTTTTTTTCTTTTTTAATTTTCGCTAGTTGTGTATTATTTTACAAAATAAGTGCACCTTTCTTTCTTTCATAGGTTCCACTCTAAAGTCACCCCACACTTAGTCCTTACTTCTTTTAGCGCTTATTTCACAACTAAAGTGCCTTAAGAGGTATCAGGATCAAAATAATATCAATTAAGAATAAAATGGTATAGGCTTGTAATGTGGGTTCCAAATTTAAGTCCATAGACTCAATGAGGTTTACTAGGGGATAAATTTTATTTGTGATAAGCACTAAGATAAAAAGATAAAAGAAGGCCTAAAATACTTTTCAATATCGAGCAAAACCTAGAATTTTATTTTAACTCACATACCGGGCAAGTTCTAGACTTAATCACAATAACATCGCACATGACTCACAAAGGATGTTCTCATTTCAACTCTCAAACAATGCAATTATTCATAAAGCCACAAGATATTAAGCATTAAGCACGAAGTGCATAATAGTCAAGCAAAAGAGACACAGGAGTCACAAGACATGCTATCCAATATATAAAGGTATCATTCTCAACTTCAAACACATAGGGAAGATACTACACATGCCAAAGCCTAAATATGCTATTATCAAATGAGTCACAAAGGTTTTTCTTCTCCCTCTTTTACTACTCCTAAAAAAATCTAATCTTAAAAATAAAAAAACTTATCCGGTTCAAGTTACATCCCATGAAAAAGAACCAGTGTACAAAGAAAAAATAAGGGGGATTATTACCTAACTAAAACTAACTAGAACAAAAAAGAAGAAATTTTTTTTGATTTGTTTCTTTGGACATTAATCCCCCAAGAAAGCTGTCCACAAAATCGGTAGTCAGGAAAAATCCAAATTTTCCATTTTCTTTTTTGTTTTTTTTCCCCTTTTTTTTTTCTTTGCAAAAAAACCACTACACTAAGAAAGAGTACTACAACTAAACTTGGATACCACAGAAAATCACTTAGATAATCTCCTCACCTCACACTTAAAATATTCAATATCCTCAAACCATTAAATAATAAGAGGTTGAAAGAGAGTCCCTGGTAGGCTAAAGACCGAAACACTAGAAACTTAAGGGATACTCAGACTTATTCCAAGGATGATTATTTGTGCGGACACTCCACACTTAGATCCAACTACATGCTCGCTTTTGCATATGCCTACTGGCTTTGATTCCATGCTCCTACTCCTATAAGACACAAAAATAATATAAAAAAAATAAACAAAATAGAAAAGAAATAGTAGAATTGGGTTGCCTCCCAATAAGCGCTTGATTTAACGTTGCGGCATGACGCCATCACTTTTACCACTTTTCTTTCCACTTTGAGGATATGAATGCACCCCCAACTTTGTATCAATTTTTTTATCACGTTCCTGGGGCAGTGATATAAAAAAAAGGAACCAAGTTATAGATATCGCATCTTGGAATTCTTGGACCTTAAGTGAGGATTGTGGTTTTGTCTCCTTGGCATCGCAAATTTCAGAATATAAGCACTTTGTTCCTCATCTATTGACTCAATTCATAGGCTCTAATGGATCAATTCTTGTGTCACCAATCAAACACAATGTTAAAAAATGATTGGAATGAGATCCAATGCGCTCTAATTCTAGAATTGCTTCACTTTTAACATCCTTACTTTTTAACGCTTTTTCAACCTTGGCATCATTAACAATATTTTGGTCGAATAATTGAAATTCCTCTTTTTGCCCTACAAGCTGTCCAATATCAACAACAATCGATTGTGGGCCATCAGGCCCCTTAACCTTTTCATTAAATTGAGCATGCATGTCATGAATATTTGAGCCAAATTGGTATATCTCTTGCCTGAGCTCAATTCTTCCTTCTATCAGCTGTTTTGCCATGTTTAAAAGACCATTACTGAGAAACTCATAAAAATTTATTAGTTGAGCTTGTTCCTCCAACAAGGATTAACACAAAATATATGTTTCTTCAAAGTTATCTTCTTGTTGGAGCTCCCTCTTTTCAGCCAATTCTTCTACTGTGCCCTTCATTCTCATGATTCTACACTAATTCTTTTTATAGCTCTTTGATTTTAATTTGTTGCTCAAATACTTGCCTCACCATGTCCATAATACATGTTGTATGCTCCACATTCTCCACTTCATTGCTCCTATCAAACTCATAAATATTATTAGAAATATTATAATAAGGGCTCAAACAAGGGTAAAAAAAATTAGGGCAACCATCCCAATGGCCACCTTCACAACTACTCAAATTACAAAAATTTCACTCATAAGATTGAGATTCACAATTTTGCTACAAGTATGGTCCTCCACAATATAGACAAGGATTATCAAAATAAGAATAATCAATATTCGACTAATTCTCATTCCAAGATGCCATGTCAAAAATAATACTAGTAATTAAAAATATACTAAACTAAACTAAAATTTGAAAACTTGAATAGATAAAAACTAAAAGTCTGGTCTATCAAACAAGTCAATTTCAAAGTTCCCGGCAACAAGGCCAAAAACTTGTTGCTCCAAATGCACACGAAAGTATACATGGACAAATAATATAGGATTGTAAGTTTAGATATCGTACCCGATTAACTATCAACTAAGTTAAACTTAATCAATTAATCTATTCAAGTGATTTTCTATAGTATGACTATTTAAGTAAAACTAATCTAGAGTAACAAACTAAGAGATCGAAGGAAACAAGTCGGCAATATTAAATATGAATTCAATGAGAGACAATAATTTAGAGCTATGGGTTAGCTAACAATTTCGTTGAGTCTTCCACTTAAATTGTCTAATCAATTTATTTGGTTTATTGATTGACATGATTAATATTACTCGTAGTATTCTCCTGAAGGACTACTAATCTATTCAAGCTAACCTAATGCTTATATTCCTATAAAATTAGCATTAACAAGGACACATTAGTAATTCCTGAATAATAACCAAGCAAGGTGATTAGGTATATCCCTACCCTAACCGTAAATCTGTTCCCGATACTCAGGTTCAAGATCTCGCTCTACTCAATCTTATATGCAATCTAGAATTTCCTCTCCTGAGTTCAATCCAAGATTCGTAAATAGTATTCAATTGGTGATCAAGCAATCAAATAATTAAGTGCAAGATTGAATAACTAAACCAATATAATAAAATACTTAGAATAATTCAAACTTTAAACGATAACGTTCATGTAGCACCCACAATTCTAGAACAAATAAAATATAAAATTAAAGAAAGAGAAGAGAAGAAATATTAGTTAGAAGCCTCCTCCAAGCGTGATCTGTGTTTTCTGCCTCGAAAGTTGACCAATGCCCCACTAATCACATTTAGGAGGAATTTATAGGTTAGGGTCGGAGTCCCCAAGCCCAAATCCAAGTAGAAAACATTTAATACACGGACTAGTAAAGGACTAGGCCTCAGAGCTCGCGAGGCCTAATGTAGAGCGCTGCAGAGTGGGCGTCGTCCACTATATCGCATGGTTGACCGTGCACTGGACCAGGTGTCGCCCACTTTGGTGCCTGGTCTAATTTTTCTGCCTTTTGGTGCTCTTTTTGTGTACATTTAACATCCATGCATGCAACCTTCATGTATTTTCTTCTTTCATTAATTCTACATATAAAACGATACAATGAGGCTCAAACGTCTTTAATCAGTAAAACACTGAAATGTAAGGTAAATAATAGACTAAAAATATATATTTATAGTCAAACATCAGCCAGAAACTTATCATGTTGGGTAAAAATAACTCAATAAGGGTCTGAAACACAGACACAGAGATACAGGACAAGATAGGAAACCCATATTAGTTTATAATGTGGTGAGCTCTCTACCTTTTCAGTGGAGCTAGATCATTCAAACCGTATTAGTAGCATACCAAATAAAACAAAATTTCGTGTATGATTGTGGTACACCATTAAAAATTTGCTATATTTATAAGGGTTATTTAATTTGGCTAACTTGCCCTTTAATATGTCTTCAAATTACCTTCTTGTCTTCTTAGATTATTAAAATCATTTACTGAGGCAGTGGTAGATTTGGGGAAAAAATATTTATAGCCTTCTTAGTTTCCTAAAATGACACAAATCTTGGATCATTTTGAAAGGCTCAATGATACTTAAAAAAATGAAATGGAGGTAGTAACAATTTATAACGAAATCTTGGAGGTAGTAACAACAAATGCGATACTCCTACGATAGTCAAATTGTAAAGGTAAGAAGTTTGTCTTATGCTTATTTTATATTTATTTTATTCGTATAAGCCAACAGCAATTAACGTAGAACTGACACTTCGCAGAATTCTAAAATCTCTTAGTCCTTCCAATCAGTACGTACAAAACTTTTACATACTCCCTCCGGTTCACTTTTTTATTTTGGTTTAAAATATTTGTCCAATTAGATAATCAAAAAAAAATTATATTTATTTTTATTCTTTTCCCTTCATATATATATCCATAAAAAATTTTCTCACTCCTCACTATAACTATGTGACCAACATTTAATATGAGTAATTTAGTTATACTAGGTATTTTTTATAGGATTTAGCATTTTTTTAATGGGCGTGCTAAAAGAAAACTGATCACTTATTGTGAACTGAAAGGGGTATCAAATTAATAAGGGAGGATCTACCGCGTTGATTACGGATTCACGTGAATTCAATAAGCTTTGCTCAAATTATATAGTATACTAAGAAATCTATTAAATATCTATAAATATTTAATTATGAACCTAATTGTTATTGTAGTATCAACTTGAGATCACTGTAAAAATCCATAAATTTCATTTATTTGCTGAATAGTGAACACTAATTAACACTTCTAAGTTAATACTCCCTTCGGTTCAAAATAAGTGATTTTTTGGACCTTTTTACACATATTAAGAAATCCACCTTTTAGCGTTAATTAGCAATGAAATTTGACCATATTAACCTTTACTATCTCACATAAACACTCTTAACACATATTCCAATACTATTTACTCCAAGCACGGTGTAAGAAAAAAATAATTAATTCATTCTTCAAATCTGAAAAATCACTTATTTTGAACCACAAAAAAAATACCAAAAAATCACTTATTTTGGACCGGAGGAAGCAATGACTGTAGCATTTGAAAAGTGGCAACTCATATGTTAATGTTCTACTCAAACCAATGCATTTTGGTTTTGGCGTTCTTTGTGGATCTTACAACCATTCTTAATCTCGTGAACTTTCTTCTAATTTTGAAAATTTCTACATTAATTAGAGACACATTTCCCAAGGATTCATCTCAATACCCCCACAACGTACGATTGACATTTTAGTCACTAAGCTATAAATGTACACATTAATCTTCACATTACTCCATAAGCAACATGGCTAACTTCAATACAATTCTATCTTTGCAACTTTTCTTTTTCTCTTCTTCTATATTACTAATACCTTCTTGTTTAGCTTACAATGTAGTTAGTTTTGGGGCTAGAGGAGATGGAAGGACAGACTCGACCGCGCCATTTCTTCGCGCTTGGATGGCAGCCTGTAGCTCAGCTAACCCGAATAACGTTTATGTTCCTCGAGGAACGTACGTTATAAGGCCAGTGACATTCATTGGCCCATGTCGGAGCAGAATTGAGTTCCGGATTGACGGAACTATCATTGCTCCGGTAGATTATAATGTGATTGGAGGTTCTAGCTTTTGGATTTTGTTTTATAAAGTTAGTAGGCTTTCAGTCTATGGTGGAACAATTGATGCTAAAGGACATGGTTTTTGGTCTTGTAGAAGATCTGGTCATTCTTGCCCTCCTGGAGCTAGGGTACGTAATTATGTTTTTCTAAATCAACTTATAATTGTTATCTAGGTTCCTCTTTAAACTAACCTTGTGTTTATAGAGTTTAACTTCTATATATATAATACCAATGTAAAAGAATTTGTATACTATCAAATTAAATCATCTAAAATATGACATGTAATTACACTGTTTGACCATTGCTAGTTGGGGACGTAATTTTGCTTTTAAGTCAACTTATTATAGCACCATTTGATCGGACAAATTACTATTATTATTATAATTAAAATGGAAGTAGTATTCGATTGAGCAAAAAAAATATAAGATGTATTGACCTGAGGTAAGTTTAAATAGAAAAATACGATTAGTGATGATTCATATAATCGATCCAATTTATTTATGATCGATTAAAGCGTAGTTGTCATTGTTATATTAAAGAATAAAAATTAGACTTTACAAGTTGCTATAATATTTTTTTGATAGTACGTACGGTACTGCCAGTGACGGAGACCTTAGGCTAAGAGTGTTTATTGACACCCCTTCGCCGGAAAATTACATTGATTAGTTTACTCAAAAATTTATTTTTATGTACATATATTATATGGTGAATCCTCTTACTTTCTTCGTGTTTTTACTTCTTTATATTTTGATACCTCGTGGAAACAGTCTCTTGCAGAAATACAGGGTAAGGTTGCATACTATAGACTCTTGGGGTTCGGCCTTTAACTGGACCCCGCGCATAGCAGAAGCGTAGTGCACCTGGCTGTCCTATATTTTATTCCCCCTTAATACAATTTTTGGCTTCGGCACTGCATAATATATATGTTGAATATTTCCTCACATGTGCACTTTGATCTTTTTGCAGTCAATAACATTCTTGTGGTGTGATAATGTACTGCTAAGTGGATTGAAATCATTGAACAGCCAAATAATGAATGTGGCAATTGATTTTAGCAGCCATGTGAGAGTCCAAAATGTGAGAATAAGATCTCCAAGTGGAAGTCCAAATACAGATGGAATTCATGTAGAGAATTCCAGGGATGTTACAATCAAAGATAGCATCATCCAAACTGGAGATGACTGCATTTCCATTGGCCCTGGCTCCATGAATATGTTGATTCAGAAGATTGGTTGTGGCCCTGGACATGGCATCAGGTATTTAAACTAATTGTTTGCTTGAAAATTAATTTAAATAGACATTTACACAATTCCTTAAACTAAAAACGATCGGCAAATGTAAGAATATATAATTCATGTATATATATAACCATGTACAATTAAAATATAATTTATATATATGCTGGCTAGGCAAAGTAACTAGTGGATCCGACCGACTGTTTGCATAAAGATCCGTTAATAAAAGCTATTATATATTATGGTAAATAATACGTCCTTTGTTTCTTGATACTTTATTCAGAAAATTTATATATATTGACAATATAAAAAGTTTTTACACTATTAACTAATTCACATTATATATAATATAATATGTGTATATTCATACATAATTAATGCATAATTTATGTATACCGGATAGAAAAAGTAAATAATATATTCGGCACGCTATTTTGCATAAAGATCCGTCTTTTTAAATTTAAAAAATATTCTTCTATCTCTCTCTCTTCTTTTTATAATATGAAGAATGAAATTTTGAAAATTTGATTGTCTTCTTATTGTAGCATAGGAAGTTTGGCAAACAGTTATAACGAAGCAGGAGTTCAAAATATAACAGTGGCAAATTCAGTATTCACCAAGACACAAAATGGTGTAAGGATAAAGTCATGGGCAAGGCCAAGTGATGGCTATGCTAGAAATCTCATGTTCAGAAATCTTGTTATGAGGAACGTTGGATTCCCCATCCTCATTGATCAAAACTATTGTCCCGAAGACAGCTGTCCTCATCAGGTATATAACCGACCACAACTCGCTTGAAATTGAGACGTAATAATTGTTGTATTTATTTCTGAACATATAATTATTCTTAAATACAGGGTTCAGGAGTGAAGGTGAGTGAAGTGACATACAAGAATGTGAAGGGAACATCGTCCACACAACAAGCAATAAAATTAGATTGCAGTAATACAACTCCATGTACTGGTATTAAATTGCAAGATATAAAGCTAAGTTTCGTGGATTATCGATTGAGAAGGCCAGCTTTAACCTACTGTAGAAATGCACATGGCGGACATGGTGGCACCGTCATTCCAAAGAGTTGTTTTTAAAACAAATTAATAGTAATGCATGATTATTAATATAAGTATAATTGATTCTCATTACAGTAAGTAAGATAGAGATACTGGCTGTGTATACATATTTCCAACTTTCCAAAGGAAAAAGGAAAAGAAGGCTCATTTCTCATGAGTATCATTTTCTTGTATAACTGGTCATTAGTTCAGTCTTGTTGGGTAGTTTTAAATAAAGAGATAATTTATTTATATGGAAGTTCTTGTCTACATGTGTCCTACAATTCATCTGCTTTTTTTGTACAGTATGTTTACCCTCAAAATGGATAATAACTAAATTTATATGCGGTTTTAAAGATACGTGGATTAGTTCAATACAAATAATTCTGTGACATTAAATGAAGCAAATAAAAGATGAAACAAATGATCACCAAACCAATGATAAGAATGAATCCGGGCTCGATTAAAGGCTTAACAAAGCGCCTGCCTTTGGTTCTGGGCTTACACTTGTGAAGAACTTATGAACATGAACAAAAACTTTGAATAGCTTTTAGAAACAAAAGTATATTGCCTTGGTATGTATGTTACAATATGTGTCTAATGAATAATTAGTTTTCCCTTTATATAGAAGGGGAGTTTTACCCTAAGTACAATTCTAAAAAAGGTAAAAATCTTTCCTTTCGCTAATCACTGATCCATCACTGATACGGGCCGAGATTTACGCCGTGACATCCGGTTGGGTACGGATATCACGGCCCTTTGTTAGTCGTGTGGGGTCATTTGGTAATGCTCTCCAAAATCTTGGTACTTGAACCGGACCCGGAGGACGTGGTCCCGATGCCTCCGAGGGTAGGTGTTTTGCTCGAGCCCCGACACGAGGGGCTCCTCACTCTGATTCTGATTCTTTATGATCACGTCACGCGCCGTTTGCCTCACCGGGAAACTGGGGTGTTCAGCGGGCTTAGTTTCTCCCGTATACAGATAGTCCCCTCGTTTCTCAGAGAGCAGGTTGTTGATATTCAATTTTTCCCTGTATACTTTCTTTAATATGCAAAACACTTTCAAAATAGCATAGGTATGCATATATAAGTGTGTTCAAACGTTTTATTATTTTTTCTTAATTTTTAAATTAATTTATTGCCCTAAAAAGCCCAATAATTATTCCTAAAATTATCATTTTAGTGATTCATTTATTAGACTCTCATATTTATACTAAAATATAGCTAAGATAATTTTTTACATATTTTTATAAATTTATTTAGTATTTTTAAGGCTAAATTGCATATAATTACAATATTAGCCTCTTTTAGATTTAATTACGTTTATGTATATAAAATTAGGTCAAATATATTTAATTTGATAATTATCTATTATTAATCATTTTAGTACCTTTAATTTATTTTCGGAAATTAGCCTGCTATTTTTTATAAATTAAATAAGGGAAAAGTGGCTATTTAAAATCTAGCCCAATTGTATTTCGATTTTAACCGTATTTGAACCTCCAATTGAACCTACTTTTAAACCCAATTACCCATCCCAAATCCTAGTCACACCCGACCCACGACCTAATTAAAACAACCCTCCCGGATTCCCATTTAATCCCAGCTGTTGATCGCTCAGATCAACGACTCACATTAACCCTTTCCTTTTTAATCTCGACCTACCCCCTAACCCTAACCATTTCACACTCTCAGTCGCCTATGAATTCATTTCTCTCTCAATTCTCTCTCGATCCCCTCTCAAACCCTATCCGCCACCCTCAACTACCACCCTAAAACCGCCCAAATCAATGGCTTCCAAAGCCATTGTAGGCCTATTTCCACCTCCATGGGCTTCTATGTGTTCAAGTATCATGGTTTCAAGGCTGAATCCTGAAAAATCTTGTTCCAGACCTTGGTTCATCTCAGCTTTACGAATGTCTCCGGTCACCTTTGACCTTGCTCCGGCCAGCCAAAGCTATTCGAGTCTGATTCTGGACTCTCCCGCTTAGATCGATGGTTTTCAAAGCCTTTTTTACCATTTGGGGTTCTTCTGAAATCCTAACCTTTAAGGTTCTTCCGATTTCTTTTAGGCCCGTTTCAGACCCGTTCTTGCTCTAAACTTTTGAACATTTTTCAAAGTTTCTTTTAAAAAACTCTATCTTCAAAAACCCTTATTTTTCGATTTAAGTTTTGTTAAGTTATTTCGAAGCTTTCTCTGATTTTTTTGTCATGTTCTATTATGCTTCCGTATGTTATTCTTCTACTTGAGTTTGCATGCTAAGGGCCTCAATTTCTTTTGAGATTTCTGAATCTATTTTATTAGTGTTTGTCTGATTTACTTGATTTTTATCTCTAGACTCAATTGGTGTTGAAAACCCTAAAATTTTGGGTTCATTCGAGTTCTGAGACTATTTGCTATGTGATTTACTTGTTCATCATCTCTGAATTCAATTGGTTTCAAAATCCTAATTTATTTGGGGCTTATTCAAGCTTCTGAAGCTGTTTCACCTGTTTGAAGTTGCTCGACTGGATTTGAAACCCTTTTGTTTCAGCATCTCTTTCTTTAAGTGATTTTAACTTCTTGCCACCATTATACTTTTCAGAAGGGCCTTTTTACTTGACCCTTTGCATGCTATTTGATACTCTTTTCTCTATTACTAAGTTACTGAAGTTGACCTATGTGACTACCATGTTTCAATAGTTCACTATCTACTGGCTTTGTAATTGTTATTGCGTGATGCTTCTCTTTGTCATAAGTTCAGCCTCGCATGCCTAATATTTATGCACTCTTTTATATGCTGAATTCCCCTTTTGAATGACCTCCAATTCTGGACTAATTTCAAACCATTCCTTGTGAAATTTTGATTATTTCCTTGTCCCACCTTACTGATTTCCCTGTTTCTTGGTCTATTTTGAACACTTTCCTTTGAACCTTCGATCCCTAACTTTTCTACTCAATATGATTGATTCCCTTACCTTGGTTACATTGGTACTTGATTCTTACCGACATTTCCTGGATTAGGATCTGATGAACCTAGTCTCTATTACATATTGAGTACTTGTACTATGCTGAAATATTTCTTTATTGGTTATATTCAGCCTTGTGTGATTTCTTTCCTTATTTAGTATTTGCATGTTACCGTTTAATTTTAACTCCTTAATTAAATGAGGTACTTATACTGATTTGATTTTAATTAGTACATAGTTCCATAATTACTGCTAAACTATGATTCTTGCCTTATTTTTTACCTGTTTTCAAACTATAAATACCTTGCTCTTTCATTAACACACACACGAACACTCTCAGTTCTAAAATCACTTACACTCAAAATATTCTCTCATGCTTTACTACCTTTACTGTGACCTATTTAGCTGGCTGAAAGCCAAAGCTATATTTCAAAATCCTGCTACCTTGCCTTTACTGTATTTTGCTTCTTTGAACTGGTATGTTCTGATTAAAATTTCAGCATCACAATAATATGTTTACTTAAAACTTTTGCCATCTTGTCTGGCTACTGCTTGTGTTTAATTCAGTACTTTATTCTAGCATGCTGTAATTTCTTTCTTCCTATGAATCTATGTATTAAGTATCCTAAACCCCTACCCTAATGTGTTTGATATTGATAGTTTGTTTGAGGCACGACAGTATTGAGCATTGCTGTCCATGACTTAAACTTGATTCCCCTGGGATCATAACCTCTATGTATTCTCTAGCATTGTATGTTCTGGTGGCTTATGGGCATGCCAACATCTTCTATTGCTGTGCATGCCCAAAGCTAACCCTTTTCTAAGTACATAGGCTCTTTACAATTTTCCAACCGCTGAACCCCTTTTGTATGAAATTATCAACTTGTTTATGGCTGTTTCCCGGCACCTCTTTCCCTCTCCTTTATTCCCTCAGAATTCTATTTCTTCACTTGCACTCTCTCTTAGACTTAAGTTCTGCCCCCCCCCCCTGTGAGCCTTGCTTTGGGACCCATAAGCTCCCTCTGAACTTGGACACCTGAGGACCGGCACTTCCACATTGCACTTGTCCCTATTCTGGTGATACAATTTGGGTGTGAGCACTGGCCGGAGTCTCATTGAGGCTCTTAGGGAACTCTGACACACTCAAATTGGAGAAAGGCTTTGGATCAATGGTCTTTGAGTTGGTCTATCTCATAACTCAGAGAGGAAGTCAAGAATCAGGCTTCCTCTGGTTGTATTTTTCTGATGTAATTTATTATTCTGGTTTGTAATAAGCTATAGTAAACATCTGGGGTTGGCTAGTGAAAAGGGGTGGGTAACTATGCATGCAAGGATATAAATCATGCCTATAAGGTGTTTTAACTTCTGCATATTCAAACTTCACTAGAAACATGCCTAAAGGGTGTTTTAACTTCTGCATATTCAAACTTCACCTAGAAATCATGCCTATAGGGTGTTTTAACTCCTACATATTCAAACTTCATCTAGAAACCATGCCTATCGGAATATTTTAATAATTCAAATTGCATGTAGACACCATGTCTATAAGGTTTAAAGCAAGCTTCTACATTTAGATACCATGTCCATAAGGTTTAAAACAAGTTTCTGCATTTAGATACCATGTCTATAAGGTTTAAAACAAGTTTCTGCACTTAGACATCATGTCTATAAGGTTTCTACAATTATATACCACGTCTAAAATCAGTAATGCATAGAAATCACGACTATAGGGATCCTCGAGCAATTCTGATTTGTTTTCATTCACAGTCAATGTTGGATATAAAATCGGTAGTAGTAGATGCTATCGCTTGTAACCAATTTATTTAATTTTTTGTACATTCTGTATCTCTTTTAATAATCTAAGTCCCTCACTTAACAAGTTTAACAAGTATGCATATAGGACTTCAAACAATTCATTTCGAGCCTTACTATCTCATCACCTTCTAAGTCCAGTAGATATCATGCCTATAGGACCCCATCTAAACACTTAGGAAAACCTTAGAGTAATAACTGTAAACTGAATCTGTTTCTATTAATCATTACAACCAGCAGGTAGACATGATTCAGACTTCTTATTTGAGTTATGTAATAAACCAATCTGCCTCAATATTTAAACTCCCTCGTCTTTGGTATTTTAATCAAACCTAAAAAGTATGCGCAAGTCATTCTAATTATACGCTTTCTTTGTTTAAGGAGGTATATATAAGCCTTTGTTTGTTTATATGCTTTCCCCCAAATATGCAATATGTGTTTTTGTATGTCGCCTTAGAGTTTTTACCATTGAAACTTCAAATAAGCCTTATATCTCTCCCTTTTAGGATTAGGAGTCCTAAATGCCTCCGGGACTGATAGGAGTGGGACGGGTAATAGCATGCAATAAGTGATCGAGACCAATTCGCTCTTTAAATACCTTAACGGGGTGGGAAGGGTATATATGGATATGATGACCACGCGATAATGTCACGTGTAGCCCCTCATTAAGGAGTGATTACCGGACATTGTGTGGGGTGATCCATATTTTTAATAAACCTAGGACTGCCCTTCCTTTGTTCTTCATTTCTTTTCTTTCAGCATTTTAACTCCTTATTTAAAAAAGTCGGTTTTTCTTATTGTTCTTTCAAACCATTATGTGTTGAAATCCCCTCTTATTTGAGCCTTATCTACCTATATGCCAATTGCACCTTAATTCACAATAATTGTCTGACCAGGAACCGCACTGGTGGATTCTGAAGGGTGCCTAACACCTTTCTCTTAGAATAGTTTGAAGCCCTTACCCTATCTCTCGTTATTCAAATCAAACCTTTTTGGTGTCCTAATTCACCCTAATCATTAGGTGGCGACTCTTCAAATGCAAATCCAGTTCCCAAAAGGAATGAGTTGTCCCTTCAAATGTCATAAACCCGATTTCGCGAGAAAAAGGGGGCGTGACAGCATGGCGACTCTGCTGGGGATAATTAGGCTTTTGCCATTTCATTGTGAATTTATGCTCATTTATTACTTGTTTAATTCCTTTAAGCATTCAATTACCCTTTCAATTGCGCAACTGACTTGTCTTTTGTTTCTTTCCTTTTCTGCTTTCCTTTATTACTGCTTTAAATTATGAAACTGTTATATTTACTACTTCCTTAACGTGCAAGTATGTGACAACATTTCTTTAATTATTGCATAATTATGCTCAATATCATATTCCACTCGTTCCAAACAACTACCATAGCAACACTTATAATGAGTGGTTGTGCTCTTCCGATATTATCACCTAAATTCAGAAAAGGCATATTTGTGGTAAAACCAATCGATCAACGGTGTAGTCGACGATTCGGTGTCTTTCCTCCTTGAGCTGTCCGCTCAAAGGTACCAGTCTAAAACCCCATAGAATCCTTACTCTGTTTAACTGTGCATGCATCATGGTCGAACCTAGCTGAGTCAGTTATATTGTCCGCATAATGACACTTTAAGATAGCCTTGTCCAAAGCCCACTGGGTTTCCCTAAACCCAAACGGACACTACCACATTTTGTGCATTTATTTGGAGAGCTAAATGCTTTTATGTCGATTGTTGATATTAAATAGTTAAGTCCGATAGGGGTAAGGGCCTAATGTTATTTGTCTTGTAGAAACATGAGGCACGAAGTCCCCAGATTCGGCATGGTCACCAACATCCACCCAAAACTGCTAAGCTGGTGGAAAGATTTTCACTCCAGTGATCAAACTCTTGTCCGGAAATATTTGGGAAACCTACCTTCTCTCCTGGAAATCCAACCCAACAACAAGATCATAGAAGCTGCTACTTTGTCTTGGGAATGTGAGAGGTCCGTATCCGCTTTGGGGACGTTGAAATGACACCCTTACTAGAAGAAATAGGAGGATTGGCCGGTATAGCATGGGAAACTCCAGGTTTGTTAATGCCTGAAAACCATAAGGGCAGAGGCTTCCTCAAAATGATAGGTTTAAAGAAGAATCCAGAACTGACATGTTTGAAAGAATCCTACTTCCTTTTTGACTATTTGTATGAGAGATACGGTCACAGAAAATCCTACCATACCTATCCTGACGAGTTTGCCATCACATCATTGGGGCATATTCACTGAAGGGTCTTCGTCTTCATGTTTTTTTACCTGGGGATGATAGTTTTTCCAACGAAGAAAGCAATGATCCATACCAAGCTGGCTATGGTAACTAAAACTCTAATAGAGGGAATTGGTGGGCAACCATTCAGTATTGTGCCCATGATAATTGCGGAGATGTACCGAGCCTTGGAAAGATGTCAACAGGGAGCCAAACACTTCGAGGGCTGCAATTTGCTACTCAAGCTCTGGATCATGGAGCATCTCCAAAAGGGTGAATATCGACAAGAGATTCAGCGAAGGGACTAGGATGATCATATAGCCTTCCATCATCCAAGGCGAATGAATTACATGCCCAACATGTTCGCTCAACCGAAAGACGCCGGGGGATGGGTAGAGCTGTTTGACAATCTGACTGAGGACCAGGTACAATGGATGTTCGAGTGGTTTCTGACCGAGGAGTTCATCTCCCGATGCAGAGATGCACCTTTCCTGATATTGATCGGCCTAAGAGGAACATACGCTTACGTCCCTCTTCGGGTTATGAGGCAAGCTGGTAGGAAGTAGGTTGTACCTAGGATCGACAAGATGAGTCATTTCCAGGCTGACTTCCAGGATGATGAAAGTCCTTACAAGTGCCAAGCTCAACATATGTGGCACTACAAGATCGTCATAGGGAGGGATACCATCGAGCCATATAGATACCACGCTAGTTGTGCCCCTTATTATTTAGGCTAGTTGGAAGATAAGCATGATGGCCTGGGCCAGCCTGGGTTTATTTGAGGTCATAGGATCATAGGTGAAAAGGCCGAGGCACATGTCAAATACAATCAACTGCGCAAAAGGATTCGGGGATATGAAAACGGGCACCGTGAAATACAAGAAGCCAATGAAAATCTAATTGAGGAATGGAAGGATATGGCTGTCAGAGCCAACAAGCGACTGGGATATTTGGAGCGAGGCATAGTGGAGTTGGAGAAAAAATCTCCCAAGAGGGTCGAAGACTGCCAAAATGCTGAAGGAAACGAAGACGGGCACCTAGCCAGAGCCTACCTATTGCTGGGACTTCGGGATTTGGGAAAGCTGTTCGATGGAGCCAGGGATGCCGAATCTGGGGAAGGTCCTTCTGGGACAAAATAGATAGGAGTTTTTTTTTAATGAAATGTAATAAGGCCAATGACCACTAGCAACTTTTATTTCCTGTTATTTAGTGTCGATTTGGGATTCGTCTACTTTTTATCCATAAAATGAGGCATTTAGCATTCCAAGTTCTCCAAATCAACTTGTCGCTAGGCCTACCTCGGGCACAAAGGGGTCCCCAAATTAGGACACGCTTTACATTCTCGCACAGTGTGTTTAAATATTGCAACATTTTTTTATAATCCTCACTGACTTGTTACCTTTTTTGTTTTTACTTTTTGTTTATTTATTTCCCTCCCCATAGGTTAGTTCGTGCACTCTGGAAACATCATCTTATTCCACGAGATCCAAGGGCCCTCCACCCACTCCTCCTCTAAGTCCTGTCAAGAACAAGAACAAAAGCAAGATGGAAGATTTGAACAACGTCAAAAAGGATAATTCAAATGAACGAGTAGAGGTCACTAATGGTCATGGTACTCAGGGTCCTAAGGAAAATGTATCCCATCTTGAACAAAAATTGCTAAAGTTCCAGGAGGAGCTCGACCAGGTTCGGAATTTGGCAGGTTTGTCATTTTCACTCAGTACCCCGGATATCACCTTTCCCACTACTCAAAACCCTGCACCACCCCAAAATATCCCAAAGCAACAAAATTATCCCACTCCCCATGACATTCCACCAAAGACACAATGCAACACTTGCCACACCCCAAACAACACCCCATTACTTTTCCCAGAACTCTAAAACTCCACAAATGACCATCCTCACGCTCACCATAACACCCTCTATCTACGTGGATACCATGCCACTCTCCACCCAAACCATCTCAAGCACATCCGAGTCTGATGATAAAGATTTACTTATCAAGAATCTGGCTGAAGAACTTAAGAAATTAACTAGCCGGATCCAGGATATTAAAGGAAACAAAGGAATTGAAGGGTTGAATTATGAAGATCTCTACATACAACCCGATGTCGAACTACCCGAGGGGTACAAACCTCTAAAGTTCGAGATATTTGACGGTACAAGTGATCCTAGGGTTCATTTGAGGACATATTGTGACAAGTTGGTTGGGGTCGGAAGGACGAGAGAATCCGCATGAAGTTGTTCATGAGGAGTTTAAAAGGAGATGAACTCTCCTGGTACATCAGCTAGGATCCTGAGAAATGGTCAAGTTGGGTAAGTATGGCCTCTGATTTCATGGACAGGTTCAGATTTAACACAAAAAATGCGTCGGATGTGTTCTACATTCAGAATTTGAAGAAGAAACTTACAGAAACATTTTGCGAGTATGCTACTCGTTGGAGGTCAAAAGCCGCCAAGGTCAGGCCTGCCTTAAAGGAAGAACAAATGAATAAATTATTTGTTCGGGCTCAAGACCCACAATATTATGAAAGGATGATGATGATTGAGGGCCATAAATTTTCTGACATTATCAAGCTAGGAGAAAGGATTGAAGAGGGCATCAAAAGCGGTATGGTTACGAACTTCGAGGCCATTCAGGCTACAAATAAGGCCTTGCAGTCCGGTGGTGTGTCTAAAAAGAGAGATGTGGGAGATGTGATGGTTGCACAGAGAACCAAATCTCCTATCAAATACCAAATCTACCCGACACCGCCATTCACATATCAGCCTACTCCGAACTACCAAGCACCCTCACCACCCGCCTATCAACCATCTCCACCTCCCATATATCACCTTGTGTCACCCAGATATTCCCACCCCGCACATGTCTACCAAGCTTACAATACTTAACCATCCTACTATCAGTTACCTCCTCCCCGTCAAAACTTCCCTAGACCACGACCAAATTTCGACTGCAGAACTCCCAAACAGTATACAACCATTGCTGAACCCATTGACCAACTATATGAGAGACTCAAAGCCGCCGGTTATGTCGCCCCCATCCCTGCTTCAACCCCAAAGAGTCCTTCTCAGTGGGTCAACCTAAACAAGTCATGTGCATACCATTCCAGCACGAAAGGTAGCACCATCGACGAATGTCGCTCCCTGAAAGACAAGATCCAGTCACTGATGAGATAAGGATATCATGGAAAAGGAACCTACCCCGAATGTCTTCAACAACCCTCGACCATAAAAGCGGGGGTATTCACATGATTAAGGTGGAAGATGACTGGGATCCCGAGAGATCTATCGGGTTGATTACAGAAGGCGATGATCCAAAGAAGCCAGCGGTTACTCTTAATCCCATCAGGGTTCAGATCCAACCATCTGAGGTTACTGAGGTAGATGTGTCTATCCCTCTTGAGTTCGCAGTAGCTCCATCAGCAAAGGCACCAACACCATTTGAAGTTGCCGTTTTGCCATCCCAAGAGCATATCTCATTCGAAGTAAAGGTGGCAGCGCGAATCCCAGTAGCGATGTCCATTGTGCCCTTATTCCAAAAAAAATCTATACCTTGGGATTACACAGCTGAAGCCAGGAGAAAAAGCAAGGTCAGGTTCGAAGAAACTATTGCAGCACAGGGAATGACAAGAATAGGGAGAGTCTATACCCCTGAATACCTAGCTGAGTCTAGCAAGGAGGCCTCCAACCGGCCACCCATCATTGAGTCAGGTCCAGACGACCTTTGGAGAAAGATACAGGTTAAAGAGTACTCAGTCATTGACCAGCTGAAAAAAACACCAGCGCAGATATCCATTCTCACGCTACTGCAAAATGCAAAGGCACACAAAAATGCTCTGTTAAAGGTGCTGAGTAAGGCATACGTACCGAGTAACATCACTGGCGGAGAAATGGCCAATATGGTGGGACAAGTGCTAGAAAGCCACAAAATCACTTTTTATGAGGACGAGCTGCCACCTGCAGGGTTGGGTTACAACAGAGCCCTGCATATCACGATACTATGTGAGGACTATTTCATCACCAGGATCTTGGACGATGGGGGTTCCAGCATTAACATCTATCCTCGGGTAATGCTCAAGAAGTTAGGTGAAGGTTTGCACGAGATAAAAGAAGGATACATCAACGTAAAAGCTTTTGATGGATCCCAGAGAGCCACCATCGGTGAAATTAACCTATGCCTTCAGATGGGACCAACCTGGTTCGATGTTGAATTCCAAGTGATAGATGTGCCTACATCTTACAACTTGCTGCTAGGACGCCCTTGGATTCATTCTGCGGGGCTGTGGCTTCAACACTTCATCAGGCTGTGAAATTTGAATGGAATCACCAAGAAGTAATCATTCATGGTGATGGCAGCAACCCCATATACGATTAGATAATTTCGGAAATAGGGGGAAGAAAAAAGTTAGGAGGGGAAACCTACCACCACATCGAGCGAGTCAATGTTGTTGATAAAGATAAATGGTGGGACAACAAGATCAAGAGTATATTGAACTGGAGCAGATACGAACCTGGCAAGGGACTTGGCAAGAATCTCTAGGGGATTGTTAAACCCATAAAGCTCAGAAGCAGGACACTATTTTCGGTCTGGGATATGAATACACTTGGGAAGAGTTCAATAACTGGTCGCCGCTATGGCGTGGTCCTTACTACCCATTAGAGCAACCGATACCACATTTGGAATAGACTTTCAAACAGGCTGACATCGTTTATAGGACAGACGAAGATGAGGCGCTCGCAACAATGAAAAGCTTGTTTCTAGGAGACGATGACATGGATTGCTGTGTTATCCTTGAGGAGGAGGGAGAGGAAGGCCCTTCCATACAGGCCATAAGCAGAGGAGCATGTCTCAATAACTGGTTTATCAGAACAACCATAGCCCGACGAGCCTCGGGGTGGCAAGGCTAAACAAGCATCATGCACTATTTTTTTTTACTACTAGATGATTTTCTTTTCGCACTTTTTTGTTTTCGCAATAAGATCTTTAATGTTCAAAACAATTATGAAAGTTTATCAAAAGAATTTCAACTTCTCTTATGATTCAACACTTATTACTATTTTTCTCCTATTTACTTCAATTATACAACATTACTGTTACTTATCTTGATGAATCAATGACTGTGACATGCAATGAGATAACGCAATAAACGGACATTGATTCAGAGGAAGATGATATACCAGAGGAAATTGTCAAAGAAGTAGAGAACTTTGAGAACAGACCTAAGTCCAACCTAGATGAAACAAAAATTGTTAATTTGGGATATAAAGAAAACGTCAAGGAAACATGCATCAGTGTTCACTTATCACCATAAAAAAAGAAGGAATACACAGAATTTCTAAGGGAATATGATGACATATTTTCCTGGTCATATTACGACATGACCGGTCTAAGTACGTCTATTGTGGCTCACAAACTGCCAACTAATCTGACATGTCTGCCGGTAAAACAAAAGCTCAGGAATTTCAAACCTGATATGAGTTTGAAAATCAAGGAAGAAGTTAATAAGCAAGTCAAAGCTAAGGTTCTCAGGGTAGTTGAATACCCGATATGGTTAGCCAATATTGTGCCAGTACCAAAGAAGGACGGGAAGGTCAAAGTCTGTGTCGACTATTGGGATCTCAACCGGGCCAGTCCAAAAGACGATTTTCCTTTACCAAACATCCATATCCTGATCAATAATTGCGCTAAGCATGAGCTGCAATCATTCGTGGATTGTTTTGTTGGTTATCATCAGATCTAGATGGATGAAAAAGATGCTGAGAAAATGACTTTCATTATGTCGTGGGGAATGTACTGCTACAAGATGATGCTATTTGGGTTAAAGAATGTGGGGGCCACCTACATAAGGGCCATGACTACCATTTTTCATGATATGATACACAAGGAAATCAAGGTGTACCTAGATGATGTTATCGTCAAGTAGAAGAAGGCCACTGATCACATGGAAGATTTGAGGAAATTCTTCAATATACTGCGGAGGTACAACCTAAAATTGAATCCCGTAAAGTGTGCATTTGGGTTTCCTGCTGGAAAGTTACTTGGGTTTATTATGAGCTGCCAAGGAATAGAATTGGATCCATCAAAGGTCAAGGACATTCAGGAACTTCCGCTACCAAAGAATAAGAAGGATGTGATGAGTTTCTTGGGAAGACTTAACTATGTCAGCCGGTTCTTAGCACAGTCCGCGGTCATCTGTGGGCCAATCTTCAAGATGTTAAAGAAGGATGCCGCCACCAAATAGACTGATGACTGCCAGAAAGCTTTCGACAGAATCAAAGAATATCTATCAACACCACCAGTCTTGGTCCCGCCCGAGCTAGGTAGACCTCCACTACTCTACATCACAGTGCTAGATGGTGCCTTCGGTTGCGTCCTGGGGCAGCATGATGAAATGGGGAGGAAAGAACATGCCATTTACTATCTCAGCAAGAAGTTTACTCCGTACGAGGCCCGATATTCTCTATTAGTGCGTACCTATTATGCTCTAACTTGGTGGCCCAAAAGCTGAGGCACTACTTCTGTGCCTATACTACATATCTCATATCAAGGATGGATCCTATAAAGTATATATTTCAGAAGCCCATGCCCACTGGCAAGCTAGACAAGTGGCAAATCCTGTTGAGTGAGTTCGACATTGTCTACGTGACTCAGAAGGCAATCAAGGGACATGCACTAGCAGATCACCTTGATGAAAACCCCGTAGATGGAGAATATGAACCCCTAAAAACGTATTTTCCTGGTGAGGAGGTATCATTCATAGGAGAAGACATTGCAGAATCCTATGATGGATGGAGAATGTTTTTCGATTGAGCATCAAATTTCAAAGGAGTTGGCATAGGAGCAGTCCTAGTATCAGAAATCGGTCATCATTATCCGGTGTCTGCCAAACTCAGGTTCCCGTGCACCAACAATATGGCCTAATACGAAGCCTGCATCTTAGGTGGCTATTTGACATGAACATTCAAGAGTTGCTGGTAATTGGAGATTCAGACTTTCTTATACATCAGGTACGAGAAGAATGGGCTACCAAGAACTCTAAGATATTCCCGTATCTGCATCATGTATAGGAGTTGAGAAAGAGGTTCACAAAGACAAAATTCCGACATGTTCCCAGAATCCAGAATGAATTCACTGATGCATTGGCTACCCTGTCATCCATTACAGCATCCCGACAAAAACTTTATTGATCCCATTCCGGTAAAAATCCACGATCAGCCAGCTTACTGTGCCCATGTTGAGGAAGAAGCTGACGGAAAACCTTGGTTTCAGGATATCAAGGAATATTTGACAAAAGGAGAATACCTAGAACTTGCAAATTCAAAAACGCACACTTCGGAGGCTGTCTAATAATTTCTTCCACAGTGGAGGAATTGTGTATAGGAGGACTCCTAATTTGGGACTACTCAGGTGTGTCAACGCAAAGGAAGCATCCAAACTGTTAGAAGAAATCCACATTGGGACCTGCAGTCCACATATGAACGATTTTATCTTAGACAATAAGATACTCCGAGCTGGTTACTTTTGGATGACTATGGAGACGGACTACATTCAGTATGTCTGGAAATGCCACCGCAGTCAGATACATGCAGACATGATAAAGGTGCCACCAAATGAGCGTAATGCAACAAGCTCACCATGGCCTGTCGCCACTTGGGGAATGCATGTTATTGGAATAATCAAACATGCCGCTTCCAACGGGCATAGATTCATCCTAGTTGCAATTGACTACTTCACCAAATGGGTCGAAGCAGCATCTTACAGAGCAGTAACTAAGAAAGTCATGGTTGACTTTGTCCGTGACCGTATCGTTTGTCGATTTGGGATTCCAAAATCAATCATTACTGACAATGGCTTCAACCTCAACAGTGACTTGATGAAAGCCATGTGTGAAACCTTCAAGATCAGACAGAAGAATTCTACAGCCTACATGCCTCAAATGAACGGAGTTGTAGAAGTCGCCAATAAGAATATCAAGAAGATATTGAAAAAGATGATAGAGAAGCATAAGCAATGGCATGAAAAGCTATCATTTGCTCTGTTAACATATCGCACCACAGTCCACACATCAACCGAGGCAACCCCCTATATGATGGTTTATGGTACAAAAACCGCCATTCCCGCCGAAGTAGAAATTTCTTCCTTAAGGATCACACAAGAAGCTGAGCTCGATGATGCAGAATAGGTAAGAAGTCGTTATGAGCAATTAGACCTCATCGACGGAAAGAGAATGGATGTAGTTTGCCATGGTAAACTTTATCATAATAGAATGTCCAGAGCCTTCAACAAAAGAGTAAAGTTGAGATAGTTCACACCGGGACGGTTGGTGTTAAAGAAAGTTTTTCTGTATCAAGATGAAGCCAAGGGAAAATTCTCTCCCAATTGGTAAGGTCCGTACATGGTTCACTGGGTTCTAATAGGAGGAGCCCTCTTACTTGCAGAAATGGATGGAGAAGTTTGGCCGAAACCAATCAATTCAGATGCAGTCAAGCGTTACTACATATAATCTCTATGTTTTCCTATATGATGTAATTGAACTACGTCCGACCTAATTTTCGTTTAAGAGGGGTTACGTAGGCAGCCTTATGGGTTCAGTCACAATTCAATAAAATTTTTATTTCCCCATCGCAATTGGAAATTGGGGCAGAATTTTGAGGAGGACCCTCAAAATTTCGAAGTAATTTCAGCCAATCATCGTAAGCAACCATCAGAAGGATCAACTTATTAAACTGGGGCAGAATTTTGAGGAGGACCCTCAAAATTTCGTAGCAAGAGAGGTTATGTCTTGAGCCATGTCACAGTCGTCGGTTCATCTAAAAAGTTGTATCTTAATTGTATACTTATGTCATTTTTTACAAATTCATGCATATTTATTGCTGAAATTGCCTTGTTTAGCAAAGCTACCCCAATGCTACATACCGGATCACCAGATCAAAGCCAAACAGGCCAAGCAGAGCCAGCAGGGATGTGAACTAACCTCCCCCGTACAAAACTCACGATTTTTCTCTAAATTCAGACACTTGGATTGCGAAAGCATCCTGCATACTATACACTCACGAGACAAACATTGTTCATGAATACAACTCTCAAAATTATTGCACTTACTAACTGTTGATACCCAATTTTTCTTGTATTTTTAAATATGAAAAATACCTTCAAAAATAGCCTATATATGCATATATAAGTATATCCCAAGGTTTTATTATTTTTTCTTATTTTTCAAAGATTTTTAATCAATTTATTGCCCTATTTTATCAAGAAAAATTCAATAATTGTCCACAAAATTATCATTATGGTGATTCATTTATTGGATTCTCACATTTATACAAAATATAGCTAAAATAATTTTTGCATATTTTTATAAATTTATTTAGTATTTATAAAGCTAAATTGTGTATAATTGCAATATTCGCATATTTTAAGGTTTAATTATGTTTGTAATTATAAAATTGACTCCAGTATTTTTAATTTAATAATTATATATTATTAATCATTTTAGTACCTTTAATTTACTTTCAGAAATTATTTACTATTAGCCAGATTTGGCACCCCTAATTAAACCCAATTCAAATCCAATTACCCAACCCAACTACGTAATCTACCGACCCACGACCCTTCTATATAACCCACTCGGATTCCCCGTTTAATCCAGGCCGTTGATCAAAATGATCAACGACTACATTTTAATCTTTCCATTTTTAATTACCCATTACCCCCAAACCCTAGCCAGTTTACATCCCCAGCCGCCTTTGAATCCCCCATTCTCTCAATGTCTCTCAGAAACCCTAGCCACCTCCTTCCACTTACGCCATAAAACCACCAGAATCCATGGCTTCCAAGGCCATGGAAATTCTATACCGGCCTCCTATGGCTCCTACACGCCGGGTTATTATGGTTTCGAGGTCTGACCATGAGGAAGCTTAGCCCAGACTTCATTTGATTCGAGTTCTATGGCCATCTCCGACCTTGCTTCGGCTGGCCTTGGTCATTCGATCCTGATCTCTACTTCTCCAGCTCAGATTTGTGACTTTTCCAAGCCTTTATCACTACTTGGGTTCTTCTGAAACCCTAACCCTTCGAGGTTTTTCTTATTCTTTTAGATCCATTGTATATCTATGTTTTCTCCAAGCTTTTAAACATTTTTCCCAAAGTTACCCTTTAAATTTTCTCTGATCTTTAGCATGTTTTAATGTATTTTCTTATATTTCTTCTACTGTGATTCTTATGGTGTTTCTTCTACAATATTTTTTATGGGGTTTCTTCTACTGTATTTCTTCTATTATGTTTCTTTATGTGTTCTTCTATTGTGTTGCTATATTTCTTATGTTCCTTTTGCTGTAGTTCTTATATTTCTTCTATTGTGATTCTGGTGTGTTTCTTCTACCATGTTTCTTATATTTCTTTTCTAATGAAAGATGCATGTTAAAAGTCTCAGTTTTTTCTGAGATTTCTGAAGTTATTTCGACAGTATTTTGCCTTAATTACTTGTCCTTACACTCGATTGAGGGCAAAACCCTAAAATTTGGGGGTTTCATTCGAGTGTTGAGACTATTCACTATCTGATTTGCTTATTCTTCATCTCTGAACTTGTTTGATTTCAAACCCTAACTTCTTTGGACCTATTCGATTTTCTAAAATTATTTCATCTACTGCTCGATTGAGCTTCGAAATCTTTGTTTCAACCTTGTTTCTTTGTATGATTCTGATTCCCTGCTACATGTTTCTAAGGTCTTTTTACTGGATCCTTTGTTGCTATTTGATACTCCCTCTCTTCTCCATTGATGAGTTACCATGTGACTACCATGTTTTTATAGTCTACTACTTACTGATTTTTTGCAATTGCATGACACTTTTCTTTGTCTTAAAATTCAGCCTCGCATGCTTAACGTTTGTGCACTCTTTATAGGTTAAATTTCCCTCTCAAAATAACCCCTGATTGTGGATTGATTTCAAATCTCTCTGTAATTCTGATTGTACTCTTGTAATTGATTCTTTCCTTATTATATTGATTTCCCTTATTTCTTGTACTTGTTGGAATATTTTCCTTTGAACTTCCGACCCCAACCTTTTCTACTTAAGTTGATTTGATCCCCTTACCTTGATTACATTGATATGGGATTCTTACAGGCTTTTCCTTGATTAGATTCTGATGAACCTAGCCTCTATTACCTACTGTGTACTCGTACTACGCTTGAAATATTTCCTTATTGGTCATGTTCAGCCCTATGTGATTTCTTCCCTTATTTAGCACTTGCATGCTACCGTTTGATTTAATTCCTTAATTAAAGGAAGTCTTTGATACTAATTTGATTTTTAATTGACATATTTCCCTAATTAGTTCTGAACTACAATCCTTACCTTATTTTCTGTCTGTTTTCACACTATAAATACCTAATTCTTTCGTTGACACAAAACACACGAAGACTCTTAGTTTTCTAAACACCAACACTCATAGTTTTCTGAACTTATACCCATACTTGAGAGTACTTTCTCTCTTCTTACAAGTGGCATGTTTGCAAGTCCTGCTGCCTACTTCTTTCTCTATTTGCTATCTTTGAATTTGTATGTTCTAATTAAGATTCGGCATCACAACTATGTGTTTATTTAATATCTCTCTCCTCCTGGCTGCCTACTTATGTGTTTAGTTCAGTACTTGCTTAGCATTTTTCTTCTGCCAGTTTTGCTTCCTATTGTGTATTCGAAGTATGTTTGACACTGATGGTTGTTTGAGGCATGATAGCATTAAAGTATTGTTGTCTATGACTCAAACTTGATCCCGTGGGATCACAACCTCATGTTACCATTGTATGATGCATATTCTAGTTGGTTTTATGAGCATATCAGCATTCCCTATTGTTGTGCATGCCCAGAATCAATTAATGCCCAAACACAAGGGGTCTCTGCAATCAGTCCCAACCCCTGAATCCCTTTTTGTGTGAAGTTATTAATTCTATAACTATTTCCTAGCATCCCTTTCCCTTTTCCTTTACTTCCCTAGTTTTTCAAGCTCTGTCTCTGCACTTGCACTCTCTCTTAGTCTTTAAGTTCTCCCCCCCCCCTCTTGTGAGCCTTGCCTTGGGACCCATTGAGCTCCCTCTGAACTTGGACACTTGAGGGTTGGCCCTTTCACACTACACTTGTCCCCATTCTGATAATACAATTAGGGTGTGAGCATTTCCCGGAGTCCCATTAAGGATCTTAGGGAACTTTGACACACTCAGATTGGAGAAAGGCTTTGGATCAATGGTCTTTAAGTTGGTTTATCTCACATTTCAAACAGGAAGTCTAAATCAGGCTCTCCTTTAGTTGTACTTTTTTTGCTTTTCATGATGTAATTTCTTATTCATTCTGGCTTGTAATAAGTTGTAATAAACACTTGGGGATGGTTAGTGAAAAAGGGTGGGTAACCATGTATGCAAAGGGTAGATACCATGTCTATATGTATTTTGAATTCTGCATATTCAAATGCATATAGAAATCATGCCTATAGGTTATCCTAAATTCTGCATCTCTAACTTTCATAAAGAAATCATGACTATACGACTACTACATTTCTGCATGTCTAATTTTCATATAGAAACCATCTCTATAGGTTTTCTGAATTCTGCATATTCAAAATTCATATAGAAATCATGCCTATAGGTCCATTCTAAATTCTGCATATTAAACTTCATATAGAAATTATGCCTATAGAATTGTTCAATTCTGCATATCCAATTACATATAGGTACCATGCACATAGGTCTTAAATAAATTCTGCAAGCTAGATGTCGTGTTTTTAGGTTTAAAACAAGTCTTATGCATTTAGATACTATGTCTATAAGGCTTCTGCATTTTTTAACCATGTCTACATAGGTTTAAAGTCAGCAACGCATAGAGAGCATGCCTATAGGAATTTCTAATTGGATTTGATTCACATCACCCAGTGTTAGATATAAAACCAGTAATAAGGGGTACAGTCAGTTGTAGAGCTTATAATCAGTTCGTTTAAATCTGGCCTCTCTTTTAATAATCGTATTCCCTCACTTAGCAAGTTTAACGAGTATACATTCAAACAGTTTATTTCAAGCTTTACTATTTTCTGAATCCAGTAGATATTATGCCTATAGGACCCCGTCTTAACGCTTAGGCAAGCCATAGGCTAATAGTTAAACTGAATCTATTCTATTAATTGCAACCAGCATGCAGGCCTAAGTTGGGCTTCCTATCTGAATTATGTAATACATCAGTCTGCATCAACCTTTAAGCTCTCTCATGTTTAGTATTTAATCAGACCTTAACCAGTATGTGAAAGTCATGCTAATTATATGCTTTTTTTTCTGTGCAAGGAGGTGTAATTGAGCCTCTGTTTGTTTATATGCTCCCCTTAAATGTGCAATATGTGTTTTGTATGTCGCTTTAGATTTTTCACCTTTTCGAAACCTCAAATAAGCCCAATATCCCTCACCTTTAGGATTAGTAGTCCTAAGTGCCTCGCGGACTGATAAGATTGGGATGGGTAATTACATGCAATAAGTAATCGAGACCATCTGCGCTTTAAATGCCTTAAAGGGGTGGGAAGGGTAGACGTGGATATAATGACCACGCGATAATGTCACGTGTAGCCCCTCATTGAGGAGTGATTATCGGGCATTGTGTGGGGTGATCCATATTTTTAATAAACCTAGGACCCCTCTCCCTTTATTTCTACTTTTTAGCAACATCAACTCTTTATTTTAAAAAATTAGCTTTTTCTAATTGTTCTTACCAATTTTGTTTATTTGTAAACCATTATGTGAAATTCTCTCTTATTTGAGCCTTATTTGTCTACATATTAATTGTACCCTAAACTCACAATAATAGTCTGGCCGGGAACCATACTAGTGGATTCTGAGGGGTGCCTAACACTTCCCCTTGGAATAATTTCAAGCCCTTACCCAATCTCTGGTTACTCAAATCAAACCTTCTTGGTGTCCTAATGTACACTAGTCATTAGGTGGCGACTCTTCAAGTCAAACCCAATTCCCAAAAGGAATGAGTTGTCCTCCCAAATGTCATAAATCCGATTTTGCGAGAAAAAGGGGGCGCGACAGCATGGCGACTCTACTGGGGATTTTAGGCTTTTACCATTTCAGACTTTTATTGTGAATTTATGCTTCCTTATGCGTAATTATTTGTTTGTTTCTTCTAAGTATTCAATTTCCATTTCGATTGCAAAACTGACTTATCTCTTTTTTCCTTGTCTTTACTGCTTTACATTACGAAACTGTTGTATTTACTTCTTTCTTAACATGAAAATACATGACTACATGCCTTTAACTGTTGCATAATCATGCTCAACATCATAATCCACTCGTGCCAAACAAAATCCTATAGCAACGCTTATAATGAGTGGTTGCGCTCTTCCGATATTATCACCCCCTAAATCTAAAAAAGGTATTTACGGTAAAACCAATCGATCAACGGTGTACTCGATGGTCCCGCGCCTATCCCCCTTGAGTCATCCGCTCAAGGGTACCGGTCTAAAAGCCCCATAGAAACCTTACTTTGTTTAAATTGTGTTGTTAAACCTAGTCGAGTCAGTTATGTTTTCCGTATAATGACTCTTTAAGATAGCCTTGTCCAAAGTCCCCTGGGTTTCCCTAAAACCCAAATGGACATCATCACGTTCTGTGCATTTATTTGGAGAACTAAATGCTTCATGCTAATTATTGGTATTAAATAGTCGAGTCTAGTGGGGGTAGGGTCTAACCCTTTTATTTTGCAGAAAATGAGGCACGAGGTCCCCAGTTTCGGTATGATTAGCACGCCCCCACTCTTGCTAGACTGGTGGAGGAGTCTTCCATCAAATGACCAAATCAATGAGTGGAAAGATAGGGTCGCCAAAGCTAGCAAAAATTTGGAATATCTGGAATACAGTTTGCTGGAATTGGAAGGAAAAGTGAGGAAGAGAGTCACCGACTGCCAGAGCACTGAGGAAAACGAAGGAGAATACCTGGCGAAGGCATTTTTATTGGTGAACCTACGCTAACTAGAGGATCTGATTAACGAGAACATTCAACCTGGGGAAGACCAAATAGATAGGAGTTTTCTTCTTTTTATGAAATGTAATAAGGCCATTGGCCACTAGCAACTTTTATTTCCTGTTATTTAGTGTCGATTTGGGATTCGTCTACTTTTTTATCAATGAAATGAGGCATTTAGCATTCCAAGTTCTCCAAATCAACTTGTTGCTAGGCCTACCTCGGGCATAAAGAGGTCCCAAAATTAGAACACGCTTTACATGACTACACTGTATGTTTAAATATTGCAACATTTTTATATAATCCTCACTGATTTGTTACCTTTTGTCAGACATAAGAACAAAGGGAAGATGGAAGACTTGAACAACGCCAAAAAGGAAAACTCAACTAAACGGGTAGAGGTCACTCATGGTCACGATACTCTGGTTCCCAAGGAAAATGCATCCCAACTGGAACAAAAGTTGCTAAAATTTCAAGAGGAACTTGACCAAGTTTAGATACTGGCAGATCTGTCATTTTCCCTCACCACTCTAGATGTTAATTTCCCAAATGCTCATAACCCCACACCAACACAAAATATCCCAAAGCAACCAAGCATCCCGCTCCTCATCACCACTGCAACACCTGCCATACCTCAAATAACACCCTACTGCTCATCCTAGAACTCCAGAACTCAACAAATGAACACTGCCACACCCAACATAATACCCCCATCTACGTGGAGACTGTGTTGCACTCCACCCAGCCTATATCAAGCACACCCGAGTCCGATGATAAGGACTTGCTATTCAGAAACCTGGACGAAGAACTTAAAACGTTGACTAGCATAATTCAAGGCATTGAAGGTAGTAAGGGAATTGAGGGGCTAAACTATGAAGATCTTTGCATACAACCTGATGTTGAGCTGCCCGAGGGGTACAAACCTCCTAAGTTCGAAATGTTTGATGGTAGAGGAGATCCAAGGGTCCATTTGACAACGTACTATGAAAAATTGGTTGGACTAGGAAAAGACGAGAAAATCCGCATGAAGCTTTTCATGAGGAGCTTGAAGGGAGATGCTTTATCTTGGTACATTAGCCAAGATCCAAAGAAGTGGTTGAACTGGGTAAGCATGGTGTCTGATTTTATGGACAGATTTAGGTTCAACATGGAGAATGCACCAGATGTGTTCTATATTCAAAATCTGATGAAGAAGCCCACAGAAACTTTCCACGAATATGCTACTCGTTGGAGGTCCGAAGCTGCTAAGGTCAGACCCGCCTTAGAAGAAGAACAAATGAACAAATTCTTCGTCCGGTCCCAAGACCCACAGTATTATGAGCGGCTGATGATGATCGAGGGCCATAAATTTTCTAACATTATCAAGTTGGGAGAAAGGATCAAAGAGGTTATCAAAAGTGGTAAGGTTACAAATTTCGAGGCCTTACAAGCTACCAATAAGGTCTTACAGTCAGGAAGTATGTCCAAGAAAAGGGACTTAGCGGCCATATTGGTGGCACAGAGAACCAAATCTCCCGTCAAATACCAAACCTACCCAATGCCTCCACCCACGTATCAGCCTACTCCAAACTACCAAGCACCCTCACCCTCTTACCAAGCTCCACCACCCACTAATCAATCACCTCCCGCATATCAGCCTACTTCACCCAAATATTCCCAACCAGAACATGTTTACCAAGCCTACAACACTCAATTGTCCCATTACCAATCCCCTCCTCCACGCCAAAACTTCCTTAGACCCTAACCAAACTTTGACCGAAGACCTCCAAAACAGTATATGGCTATTGCTGAACCTATCGACCAATTGTATGAAAGACTCAAAGCTGTTGGTTATGTCACCCCTATCCCTACTGCTCTTGAGAATCCGTCCCAATAGGTCAATCCAAATAAGTCCCATGCATACCATTCCGGCATGAAAGGACACACCATTGACGAATGCCACTCTCTGAAATATAAGATCAAGACTTTAATTGATAAAAAGATTATTGTGGCCAAGGAACCTGCTCCGAATGTCCGCGATAACCCTCTGCCAGATCACAAGGGTGGAGGTGTTCACATGATTGAAATAGAGGATGATCGGGATCCCAAGGGATCGATCGGTTTGATCATAGAAGGTGACGACCCAAAGAAGCCAATAATCACCCTTAATCCAATCGTAGTCTAGATTCAGCCCTCTGGGGATGGCGAGGTAAATATGTCCGTGCCATTTGAGTTTGAAGCACCATCCTCTGCAAAGATGCCGGCACTGATTGAGGTCGAATTCATGTCGCCAGCAAATGTACCCACAACCTTCGAAGTTGCAGTTTTACTGCCCAAGGCGCGTGCTCCGTTGGAGTGAAGGAAGCTGTGCCAATTCGAGTGGCAATGTCGATCGTAACACCATTCCATACAAATATTATACCTTGGGACTACACAACCGAGGCAAGAAGAAAAGGAAAAGTCATGTTCGGAGAAGCTGTTGTGGCACAAGGTATGACGAGAACTGGTAGGGTTTATACCCTGGAACATCTGGCTGAATCAAGCAAGTAGGACTTTAGTCGGCCAACCATCACTGAAACCGGGCCCGATGATCTTTAGAGAAAGATACAAGCCAAGGAATACTCAGTCATTGATTAGCTGAACAAGACACCAGCGCAAATTTCTATCCTTGCTTTGCCACAGAATTTCGATGCACACAAGAATGCCCTGTTAAGGGTGCTGAGTGAGGCATATGTACCGAGTAATATCACAAATGGAGAGATGGCTAACATGGTAGGCCAGGTATTGGAAAGTCATAAGATCACTTTTCACGAAGATGAGCTGCCACCAGAAGGGTCGAGTCACAACAAGGCATTGCACATAACCGTACAATGCGAAGATTATTTTATCACCAGAATCCTAATTGATGGAGGGTCCAACCCCAATATCTGTCTGTTGATAAAACTCAAAACATTGGGAAAGGGACTACATGAGATCAAGGACGGGGCCATCAACATAAAAGCCTTCGACGGTTTCCAAAGATCTACCATTGGGGAAATTAGTCTGTGTTTGCAAATGGGGCCTACTTGGTTCGATATTGATTTTCAAGTGGTAGACATGCCAGCATCTTACAATCTGTTGTTGAGACGACCATGGATTCATGCCGCTGGGGCCGTAGCGTCAACAATACATCAGGCAATAAAGTTTTAGTGGAATCACCAGGAGGTGATCATTCACGGTGACAGTAGTAATCCCATATACAATCGCCAGACCATCCCAGTAATAGAAGGCAGAAGAAAGATAGGCGGGGAGACTTATTACCACATCGAGTGAGTTAACGCCATTGACAAGGACAAATGGTGGGATAACAAAATTGAAAGCATATTGAACTGGAGCAGATACGAACCTGGCAAGGGACTTGGCAAGAACCTCCAAGGAATCGCTAAGCCTATAAAATTAAAGAAACATGGCACCACCTTCGGTCTGGGATATGGGTATACCTGGGAGGAATTCAACAACCGGTCACCACCATGGCATGGTCCTTACTACATATTGGAGTAGCTAATACCATGCTTGGAACAGACTTTCCAACCGGCCGAAGTTATCTATGGGTCAGAAGAAGAGGAAGCACTGGCAGCAGTGAGGAATTTGTTCCTGGAAGACGATGATATGGATTGTTGTGTCGTTTTCGAGGAGGAGGGGGAGGAAGGCCCTTCCATACAAGCAGTAAGAAGAGGAGCATGCCTCAATAACTGGACCATCAGAACCACTAGAGCCCGGCGAGCCTCGGGGTATCAAGGCTGAACAATCATCATGCACTATCTTTTAATTTTACTAGTTAACTTTCCTTTCGTATTTTTTTAATTTTCGCAATATCATCTTCAATGTTCAAAATAGCTATGGAATTTATCAAAGAATTTCAATTTTCCTTATAAATCAACACTCTTATTATTTTCTCTCATTACTTTACTTATACAACATTACTATTACTTATCTTGATGAACCAATGACCGTGACATACAATGAGACAACACAACAAACAAATATAGATTTAGAGGAAGATGACATACCGGAAGAGATTATCAAGGAAGTTGAGAATTTTGAAAACAGACCTAAGTCCAACCTAGATGAGACTGAGATTGTTAACCTGTGAGATGCAGAAAATGTCAAAGAAACACGAATCAGCGTTCACTTATCACCGTCAGAAAGGGAAGAGTACACAGAATTTCTAAGAGAATATGAGGACATATTTGCCTGGTCGTACGATGACATGACTGGTCTGGGTACATCTATTGTGGCACATAAACTACCAACTAATCCGACTTGTCCACTGATAAAGCAGAAGCTCAGAAAGTTCAAACCTGAAATGAGTTTGAAAATCAAGGAAGAAGTCACCAATCAGGTCAAAGCTAAAGTTCTCAGGGTAGTTGACTATCCAACATGTTTAGCTAACATTGTGCCAGTACCAAAGAAGGACGGGAAGGTTAGAGTCTGTGTTGACTACCGGGATCTCAATCGGGCCAGTCCAAAAGATGATTTTCCTTTACCAAACATACACATCTTGATCGACAATTGCGCCAAGCATGAATTGCAATCATTTGTGGATTGTTTCGCTGGTTAACATCATATCTGGATGGACGAAAAAGATGCTGAGAAAATGACTTTCATTACGCCATGGGGAATGTAATGCTACAAGATGATGCCGTTTGGGTTAAAGAATACCTACATGAGGGCTATGACTACCATTTTTCATGATATGATAGACAAGGATATCGAAGTGTATGTAGAAGATATTATCATCAAGTCCAAGAAGGCCACTGGTCACATGGAGGATTTGAGGAAGTTTTTCAATAGATTACAGAGGTACAACCTGAAACTGAATCCCGCAAAGTATGCATTTTGGGTTCTTGCCGAAAAATTGCTTGGGTTTATTGTGAGCCGCTGGGGAATAGAGTTGGATCCATCAAAGATCAAGGCCATTCAGGAATTGCCACCGCAAAAGAATAAAAAGGACGTGATTAGTTTCTTGGGGAGACTCAACTATATCAGCCAGTTCATAGCACAGTTCACGATCATCTATGAGCCAATATTCAAGATGTTAAAAAAGGATGCCTCCACCAAGTGGACTGATGAATGCCAGAAAGCTTTCGACAGGATCAAGGAATACCTGTCAACACCACCAGTCTTAGTCCTGCCTGAGCCAGGTAGACTCTTGCTACTCTATATGGCAGTGTTAGATGGTGCCTTCGATTGCGTCCTGGGGCACCATGATGAAATTGGGAGGAAAGAAAAGGCCATTTACTATCGTAGCAAGAAGTTCACTCCGTATGAAGCCCAGTTTTCTCTATTAGAACGCACCTGCTGTGCTCTGACTTGGGTGGACCAGAAGCTGAGACATTACTTATGTGCCTATACTACATATCTCATATCAAGAATGGATCCTTTTAAGTACATTTTCTAGAATCCCGTGCCCACTGGCAAGCTGGCCAAGTGGCAAATCCTGTTAAGTGAATTTGACATTGTCTACATAAGTCAGAAAGCAATCAAGGGACAGGCACTAGCGGATCACCTTTCTGAAAACCCCGCGGATGGAGAATACGAACCCCTAAAGACATATTTTCCTGATGAAGAGGTACCATTAGTAGGAGAAGACATTGCAGAATCCTATGATGGCTGGAGAATGTTTTTCGTTGGAGCAGCAAATTTTAAAGGAGTTGGCATAGGAGCAGTCCTAGTATCAGAAACTGGTCAACATTATCCGGTTCAGCTAAGCTCAGGTTCCCGTGCACCAACAATATAGTCGAGTACGAAGCCTGCATCTTAGAGCTCAAGATGGCTATTGACATGAACATTCAAGAATTGCTAGTGATCGGGGATTCAAACTTGATTATACATCAGTTACGAGGAGAATAGGCGATCGAGAACTCTAAGATACTCCCGTACCTGCACCATGTGTAGGAACTAAGGAAGAGGTCCACAAAGGCGAAATTCTGACATGTTCCCAGAATCCAGAATGAATTTGTTGATGCATTAGCTATCCTGTCATCCATGATACAACATCCAGAAAAAAACTTCATTGATCCCATTTCAGTAAAGATCCATGATCAGCTGGCTTATTGTGCCCACATTGAAGAAGAGGCAGACGGAAAGCCTTGGTTTCATGATATCAAGGAATATTTAGCCAAGAGAGAATACCCAGGGTTTGCCAATTATACCCAGAAGCGCACACTTCGAAGGTTGTCTAACAATTTCTTTCATAGTGGAGAAATCATGTATGGGAGGACTCCAAATTTGGGATTATTAAGGTGTGTTGACGCAAAAGAAGTATCTAAGCTGCTAGAAGAAATCCATACTGGGACCGGCGGTCCACATATTAATGATTTTGTTGTAGCAAAGAAGGTACTCCGAGCTGGTTACTTTTGGATGACTATGGAAGCGGGCTACATCTAGTATGTCCGGAAGTGCCACCGCTGTCAGATACATCCAGACATAATAAAGATACCTCTAAACGAGCTTAATACAACAAGCTCACCATGGCCGTTCGTCGATTGGGGAATGGATTTTATTGGACTAATCGAGCCAGCCGCTTCCAACTGGCACAGGTTCATCCTAGTAGCAATTGACTATTTCATCAAATGGGTTGAGGCAACATCTTACAGAGCAGTGACTAAGAAAGTCGTCGTAGACTTTGTCCGCGACCGTATCGTCTGTCCGTTCGGGATTCCAAAGTCAATCATTACTGATAATGGCTCCAACCTCAACAGTGACTTAATGAAAGCTATGTGTGAAACCTTCAAGATCAAAATTCCACAGCCTGCAGGCCTCAGATGGATGGAGCTGTAGAAGCCGCCAACAAAAACATCAAGAAGATATTGAGAAAAATGATAGAGAAGCATAAGCAATGGCATGAAAAGCTATCATTTGCTCTATTGGGATATCGCACCACTGTTCGCACATCGACTGGCACAACCCCCTACATACTGGTTTATGGTACAGAAGTCGTCATTGCTGGTAAAGTAGAAATTCCTTCCTTAAGAATCACACAAGAAGCTGAGCTCGACGATGCAGAATAGGTGAAGAGTCGTTACGAGCAGCTAGCTCTTATAGATGGAAAAAAAAATGAATGCAGTTTGCCACAGTCAGCTTTATCAGAACAGAATGTTCAGAGCCTTCAACAAGAGAGTCAAGCCGAGACAGTTCACACCAGGGCAGTTGGTGTTAAAGAAAATTTTCCCGCATCAAGATGAAGCCGAAGGGAAATTCTCTCCCAACTGGCAAGGTCCATACATGGTTCAGCAAGTTCTGACAGGAGGAGCCCTTATACTTGCAGAAATAGATGGAGATGTTTAGCCAAAACTAATCAATTCAGATGCAGTCAAGTGTTACTATGTGTAATCTTATGCTTTCCTATATGATGTAATTTGAACTACGTCTGACCTAATTCCCGTTTAAGAGGGGATACGTAAGTAGCCTTATAGGTTCGGTTACAATTAAATAAAATTTTCATTTCCCCTCGTAATTGGAAACTAGGGTCGAATTTTGAGAAGGATCAATTCCGAAGTAATTTCAGCCAATCATCACAAATAGCTATCAGAAGCATCAACCCGTTAAACTAGTGTAAAATTTTGAGGAGGACCCTCAAAATTCCGAAGCGAGAGAGGTTGCAATGTCCTGAACCACATCACAGTCGTCGATTCATCTAAAAGTTATTTCTTAAATATATACTTACGCCATATTTTTACAAACTCGTGCATGTTTATTACCGAAATAGCTTTGTTCAGCAACGCTACCCTAATGATATATACCGTATCACCAGATCAAAGCCGAATAGGTCGAGCAAGGCCAACAGGGATACGAACTAACCTCCCCTCTACAAAACTCACAATTTTTTCTTTGGATGCAGACACTTGGATTGCGAAAGCATCTGACATACTACACACCTACCAAATGAACAGTGTTCATGAATACAACTCTCAGGATTGTTGCACTTACCGGTATTGGCCATCCAAGCACGCTAGTGATATCCCCTATATCACAATATCCCCAGCGATACCGACATTGTAACTTGCTATCAGCTAATAAACCCTATTACCATTTGCCATTTCATTTTTATTTCTGCATTGCATAAGGCTACCATTCTGTCTTCCGAGACTAAAAAGTCTCCATCTACATTTTCTACATTGCATAAGGCTACCATTCTGCCTTCCGAGATTAAACATTGTCTCCATCTGCATTTTTTGCAAAAAAAATACCATTCTACCTTCCGAGACTAAACACTGTCTCTATCTGCATTTTTTGCATTGCATAAGGCTACCATTCTGCCTTCCAAGACTAAACACTATCTCCATCTGCATTGTATAAGGCTACCATTCTGCCTTCTGAGACTAAACACTGTCTCCATATGCATCTGCATGGCTGAAAGATCACCGCTTTATTTTACATTCCGCATGGCTGAAATATCATCACTTTATTTACACTTGCATGGCTGAAATAACGCCACTTTATTTACGCTTGCATGGCTGAAATATCGCCACTTTATTAACGCTTGCATGGTTGAAAGATCACCGCTTTATTTTACATTCGCTTGCATGGTTGAAAGATTGCCACATTTGCACGGCTGAAAGATCGCCACATATGCACGGCTGAAAGATCGCCACATTTCCATGGGCTGAAAGATCGCCAAACACTGCACTTCATGGGATGAAAGATCACCATATTATCTGAGGGCGTCATTGTTCGGAGGCACCACTTACATAGCCCGAGAACACCATGCCATGGCCTGATGATCCCTTTAATCTTTTGCATATCATTATTCAAAGGAATCATGGTTCGGAGGCATGATTCTCATAGCCCGATAGCATCATTTCATGGCCTAGGAATCCTTTATCATAAGCTTCATGGCCCAGGACGTCATGGTCTGAGCACGTCATCCTAACCGTCCAAAGACAACATTCATGGTCCGACGGGAATTTGCATCACGTTTAAATTTATGCACAATATATGCTTGTATTTGCTTATTTGTAGGTAAACCGGCAAGCAACGGACATCTCGGCAGGAGCAATTCCGCTCCAGTTCCCGCAACCCTATCCTGAATATTACGTCCGTGCTTGAAAAGTCTCCCTCGGCATACTCCACCGACGGATCCTGAACTACATATGGCCTGATTCCTGTAAGATCAGAGATATGTCAGTAGCTCAAAACCCAAAGCACGACCAACTCTATTCAAACCATTTCGTTCGGTCAAAAGTGGCCATCATATCTTTACCCGACAACTCTTTTATCCTTCCCGGGTAAAGAGGGACAGTTGTTGATACCCAATTTTTCCTGTATTTTTAAATATGCAAAATACCTTCAAAAATAGCCTATATATACATATATAAATATATCCCAAGGTTTTATTATTTTCCTTATTTTTTCAAAGATTTTAATCAATTTATTGCCCTATTTTATCAAGACAAATGCAATAATTGTTCCCAAAATTATAATTTTGGTGATTTATTTATTGGATTCTAAAATTTATACTAAAATTATAGCTAACATAATTTTTTTCATATTTTTACAAATTTATCTAATATTTTTCAAGCAAAATTTTGTATAATTATAATATTAGCCTCTTTTAAGGTTTAATTATGTTTGTAATTATAAAATTGACTCCAATATTTTTAATTTAATAATTACATATTATTAATCATTTTAGTGCCTTTAATTAACTTTCAGAAATTATTTACTATTTTTTATAAAATAAATAAAGGAGAAATGGCTATTTAACTTTTAGCCCGTCTGTATTTCAATTTTTGCCAGATTTGGCACCCCTAATTAAATCCAATTTCAAATCCAATTACCCAAAACCTAATCTACCCGACCCACGACCCTTCTACATAACCTGCCCGAATTCCCCGTTTAATCCAGGCCGTTGATCAAAATGATCAACGACCACGTTTTAATCTTTCCATTTTTAATTACCCATTACCCCCAAACCCTATCCATTTTACATCCCCACCCACCTTTGAATCCCCCATTCTCTCAATCTCTCTCATAAACCCTAGCCACCTCCTTCCACTTTTGCCCTAAAACCACCGGAATCCATGGCTTCCAAGACATGGAAATCCTATACCGACCTCTTATGGCTCCTACACGCCTGGTTATTATGGTTTTGAGGTCTGACCATGAGGAAGCTTGGCCCAGACTTCATTTGATTCGAGCTCTATGGCCGTCTTCGACCTTGCTCCGTCCGACCTTGGTCATTTGAGCCTAATCACGACTTCTCCGGCTCAGATCAGTGACTTTTCCAAGCCTTTCTCACTACTTGGGTTCTTCTGAAACCCTAACCCTTCGAGGTTTTTCTGATTCTTTTAGATCCGTTGGATATCTGTATTTTCTCTAAGCTTTTAAACATTTTTCTAAAAGTTCTTTCAAAACTACATCTTTAGAGCCTTCGTCTTTTTCTGATTTAGGGTTTCGTTAAGTTACCCTTTAAATTTTCTCTGATCTTTAGCATGTTTTACTGTATTTTTTTTATGTTTCTTCTACTGTGATTCTTTTGACCTATTCGATTTTCTGAAATTATTTCATCTATTGCTCGATTGAGCTTCGAAATCTTTGTTTCAACCTTGTTTATTTGTATGATTCTGATTCCCTGCTATATGATTCTAAGGTCTTTTTACCGGACCCTTTGTATGCTATTTGATACTCCCTCTCTTCTCCATTGCTGAGTTATCATGTGACTACCATATTCCTACACTCTACTACTTACTAATTTTTTGCAATTGCATGACACTTTTCTTTGTCTTAAAATTCAGCCTCGCATGCTTAATGTTTATGCACTCTTTATAGGTTAAATTTCCCTCTCAAAATAATCCCTGATTGTGGACTGATTTCAAATCTCTCTGTAATTCTGATTGTACTCTTGTAATTGATTCTTTCCTTATTATATTGATTTCCCTTGTTTCTTGGACTTGTTAGAATATTTTCCTTTGAACTTCCAACCCCTACATTTTCTACTTAAGTTGATTTGATCCCCTTACCTTGATTACATTGCTATGGGATTCTTACAGACTTTTCCTTGATTAGAGTCTAATGAACCTAGCCTCTATTACCTACTGTGTACTCGTACTATGCTGGAGATATTTCCTTATTGGTCATGTTCAACCCTATGTGATTTCTTCCCTTATTTAGCACTTGCAAGCTACCGTTTGATTTAATTCCTTAATTAAAGGAAGCCTTTGATACTAATTTAATTTTTAATTGACATATTTCCCTAATTAGTTCTGAACTACAATCCTTACCTTATTTTCTGCCTGTTTTCACACTATAAATACCTGACTCTTTCGTTGACACAAAACACACGAAGACTCTTAGTTTTTTAAACACCAACACTTATAGTTTTCTGAACTTATACCCATACTTGAGAGTACTCTCTCTCTTCTTACTTGTGGCATGTTTCCACGTCCTGTTGCCTGCTTCTTTCTCTATTTGCTATCTTTGAACTGGTATGTTCTAATTAAGATTCAGCATCACAACTATGTGTTTATTTAACATCTCTCTCCTCCTGGCTGCCTACTTATGTGTTTAGTTTAGTACTTGCTTTGCATTTTCCTTCTGCCTGTTCTGCCTTCTATTGTGTATTCTAAGTATATTTGACACTGATGGTTATTTGAGGCATGACATCATTAAAGTATTGTTGTCTATGACTCAAACTTGATCCCCTGGGATTACAACCTCATGTTACCATTGTATGCTGCATATTCTTGTTGGTTTTATAAGCATATCAACATTCCCTATTGCTGTGCATGCCCAGAATCGATTAATGCCCAAACATAAGGGCTCTCTGCAATCAGTCCCAATCCCCGAATCCCTTTTTGTGTGAAGTTGTTAATTCTGTAACTATTTCCCAGCATCCCTTGCCCTTTTCCTTTACTTCCCTAGTTTTTCAAGGTCTGTCTCTCCACTTGCACTCTCTCTTAGTCTTTAAGTTCTGCCCCCCTCTTATGAGCCTTGCCTTGGGACCCATTGAGCTCCCTCTAAACTTGGACACTTGAGGGCTGGACCTTCCACACTGCACGTATCCCCACTCTGATAATACAATTAGGGTGTAAGCATTTCCCTGAGTCCCATTAAGGCTCTTAGGGAACTTTGACACACTCAGATTGGAGAAAGGCTTTGGATCAGTGGTCTTTGAGTAGGTTTATCTCATATTTCAGACTGGAAGTCTGAATCAGGCTCTCCTTTGGTTGTACTTTTTTTACTTTTTATGATGTAATTTCTTATTCATTCTGGTTTGTAATAAGTTGTGTTGCACCTCCTTTTTACATACACCCCCTTAAGGGGTATAATAGAGTTTTTTTTCTAAGTGACAACCAAAATAGGATTATTTATTTAAAATTTAGAGTCGCCACTTGGGATAGTTTATGGTATCCCAAGTCACCAGTTCAAATCCTTAATCGAGGAAAGATTGACTCTGTTTTACAGTCCGCGAACACAGAAATTCGGGTAAGGAATTCTGTTAACCCCGGAGAAGGTGTTAGGCATTTTCAAGTTCCGTGGTCCTAGCACGGTCACTCAACTGTTATTACTGGCCTAATTATTTGATTTTAAAACACTTTTAAGCCTATGTGCATTTTTAACTTTAAACCGTTTTTAATAATCCAATTGTTATACAACTAATTATATGAATACACGTTGCGAATCATGTCACGGGAACCGTACCCACGATCCACAACGTGTTTATTTTATTAACAAGATTAAATTGTGGCTGGGTCACATAAATATACCCCCCGATTTACGTATCATGACCATGTTACGAAAACCGTACCCGTGATCACAATAATTTCATTTATCATGACTAAAGCAACTACCGCATGTTCATAAGTTATTTATATTAATCTATTTTGAGATTTTTTGTGAAGTGATTGATTATAAATCTGGTTTAACAAAAAGTTGCGTGAGCTCCAAACTTCTTCCTCAGAAACATCGCGACTCATCTTCTTTCTATTTATAAAGCTTGCCATTAATATTCTCAAAGGCAGCTTCAATTGATTCTGCACTTCCCTCGTGATTCTAACACTGTAATAGATGAACTCCCTAATTTATCTAAACTCTCTTCCAAAATAACATTGTGCATTGAAAAGATGAAAACATATTGTTTAAAATAGAATTTCAAAAGCATATCAACTATATTGTATTTAATTAAAGCAAGCGAAGACAAACCAATCCCATTTAATCACAATTGTTCCCTATGAGCTTCTATCATCTCCATTTGATTATGTATCCATATTTATTCACAAGACAAGAATTCACAAATCGCTTATACTTAAAAATCAAGCAAAAATTCAGCTCAAACATATCTAAAAGGAGAATCAAAACTAGTGATGAAGCAATGACTAATTTAGACCAGCACATGAGCGAAAACAACAGGGTAAAGAATGTACCTGAAAAATGAAGTTTCAATTCGTCTAAGTATTCAGCAATTACACAAACAAAATCGACACCACAGCCACAACAGAAACTCAAAACAGATGGACGCTCAGACGGAATCTCAAACCAGCGACTGGCATCGAGCCTCAAACCTCAGTTAAACTCCATAGCGGAAGGAAAAAGGGAACTACAACATCTCTTTCAAGACTCTCTCTGCCTCGTCACTCTTTTCTCTATCTGTGACTGTATGCGCGCGTTTTATGACAATAACTTAAGTTAAAGCAGCAGAAGGCGAGAGCTGGGAGGCGACGAGAGAGGAGTCAGCGGCTGTTGATGTTGGAGAAGATGGAGATAGCATCTTCAAGGTTCTGGTTTTGTTTTGGATGTCAAAGCTGAAGAGAAGCTCTCGTTTTCTCTGTTTCGAATAGTCTCCATTAAGAAGAAACCATCGATTTTGGGTCTCTGTGTTTAGAACCTGAAAAAGAAGCAGAATGGGAGGGTCCCCTTTTTTGGTTCAGCAGTGCTGCTTTTTGCAGAGTGTCTCCTTTAGAGATTTTTAGGCGTCTTTTCTTGTTCACCCCAGCTTATTGTAGGCGTTACCTATAATATAGGTTTAGGTTTTAGGTGTATTCTGCCAATTAGTCCCTGGGTCTTTTTGTGTTAAGTCCTTAGAATTTTTTATTTATTTTTTCTTCCAAAGAAGAGTCTAGAGAGGTCCCTAGGATTAGCTTAATGGGTATTGGATATTGAGCTTAAGAAATGGGCTAGAAACTTGAGCCTTTATGACTAGCTATGTTTAACATTAGCTTAATTAACTAAAAGTATTATAAAAAATAATTATTAAAATAAGACTGACCATTAAAACAAAACTATTTTTTTGGTATTTGTTCAAGATTAAAAATGCCTATAAAACATTAATGAACCTCTTTTTTGTAATTTTTGTTTTCTTGTAATAAAATAAAAGTAAAAGAGTAAAAATGAGTTGAAATAGCTATATTAGGACTAAATTAAATATTTACTTACTAAAATATGAAAAGTCTTGGGGAGGGTCAAAACTCACATATCTACAACTGCCCCTCTTTGACTGGAAACGCGAAAAGTTTTCAGACAAAGAACGACTAGACAGGTTTTTTGACTCGGCCCTTATTTGGGAGAGACTAAAACTGAGAAAAGAGGAATGTGATCGAGCCCTGGTATCTGAGCTGCCTACATATCCTTGGCTATAAAGGAATTAGGTCACGTGTAGTTCAGAGGTGAGTGAAGTAATGGAGTATACCGAGGTGGAGAGCCTGTCGAGGTGTCGTTCTGCCGAGGTTCCAGTTCGCGGTCCTGATGTTAAATCAAAAATCAAAACATGGAAATGGCTAGCTAAGCCTATCAACTACAAGTTATAAGATTCCGATCTATAAGTCTTCTGAAGCTTGGTCTTGAGTCTTGAATGGTTCTTTATGCAGACTTTGGATTTGAGCCTTGACGCTTTCTAGTTGTCAGTGCTAGTTCATTCTTCCTCAGCTTTTCGGATCAAGACCGAACATGTAGTGCTTGTGACCTCAACTATGTCTTGAGAAGCTCACATCTTTCATCAACTTCTGCATTTGGATTCACTTCTTGCCTTTCTCTCTTTTTCTTTATTGTGACTAACTTCTGTTGATCACCTCGGACAGTTGACTCGCATTCTTGTCGCGAGCCCTTTTGTTGCTAACTTGAATTGTGTTCTGAAGTGAATTCTCTTATTCTCCGGGTAGACACCTGATTGTTGAGCTTAAACCATCTTCCTTCTAACATCGTTGCTTTCCCTTCATTCTTCAGGTGGGCGCCTGATTGCCAAAACTTGAACTGTAATCCCTTGCTCTCCAGGTGGGTGCCTGATTCCCAAAAACTTGAACTGTATTCCCTTGTTCTCCAGGCGGGCGCCTGATTGACAAAAACTTGAAATATATTCCCTTGTTCTCCAGGTGGGCGTCTGATTGCCAAAAACTTGAACTGTATTCCCTTGTTCTCCAGGTGGGCGCCTGATTGCCAAAAACTTGAACTCTATTCTCTTATTCTCCAGGTGGGCGCCTGATTGCCAAAACCTTGAACTGTATTCCCTTATTCTCTAGGTGGGCGTCTGATTTCCAAAAACTTGAACTGTATTCCCTTGTTCTCCAGGTGGGCGCTTGATTACCAAAAACTTGAACTGTATTCCCTTGTTATACAGGTGGGTGCCCGATTACCAAAATTCGAATTATATTCCCTTGTTCTCCAGGTAGGCGCCCGATTAACAAAACTTGAATTGTATTCCCTTGTTCTCCAGGTGGGCGCCTCATTACCAAAACTTGAATTGTATTCCCTTGTTCTCCAGGTGGGTGCATGATTACCAAAATTCAAATTGTATTCCCTTGTTCTCCAGGTGGATGCCTGATTACCAAAACTCGAATTATATTCCCTTGTTTTCCAGGTGGGCGCCTGACTGCCAAAAACTTGACATGTATTCCCTTGTTCTCCAGGTGGGCGCTTGATTACTAAAACTTGAACCGTATTCCCTTGCTCTCCAGGTGGGCGCCTGATTACCAAAAACTTGAACTGTATTCTCCTGTTCTCCAGGTGGGTGCCTGATTACCAAAAACTTGAACTGTATTCTTTTGTTCTCCAGGTGGGCGCCTGATTGCCAAAAACTTGAATTGTATTCCCTTGTTCTCCGGGTGGGCGCCTGATTGCCAAAAACTTGAATTGTATTCCCTTGTTCTCCAGATGGGCGCATGATTACCAAAACGTGAACTGTATTCCATTGTTTTCCAGGTGGGCGCATGACTAACAAAACGTGAATTGTATTCCCTTGTTCTCCAGGTGGGCGTCTAATTACCAAAAACTTGAACTGTATTCCCTTGTTCTCCAGGTGGGTGCCTGATTACCAAAACTTCAACTATATTCCCTTGTTCTCGAGGTGGGCGCCTGATTGCCAAAAACTTGAATTGTATTCCCTTGTTCTCCAAGTGGGCGCCTGATTACCAAAACTTGAATTGTATTCCTTTGTTCTCCAGGTGGGTGCCTGATTACCAAAAACTTGAACTGTATTCCCTTGTTCTCCAGGTGGGCGACTGATTACCAAAAACTTGAACTGTATTCCCTTGTTCTCCAGGTGGGTTCCTGATTACCAAAACTTCAACTGTATTCCCTTGTTCTCCAAGTGGGCTCCTGATTGCCAACAACTTGAATTGCATTCCCTTATTCTCCAATTCAGAAGGGAAGAACTTGTATCAGTATCTCGAGTTCAATTCAAACATGAGTTTGATTCACACTCCATGTTCTGAGAAAGATTTATCATCCGAAAAGAGGAAAAAACGGAGTCTTTGTCTAAAGAAATGCGTTGAGAAAGGGCAAATGTATAGAACCTTTCAACGAGATAGTGCTTTTTCAACTCTCTCAAAATGGGATCCTGCAGTAGTATATTCGGTAGTTTGCGGTGGAATAGATTCAAGCATCCGAGCAAGTAGATCCACAGCAAATAGGCGTTGACTTAGTTGCTTTTGCAGTTTATTTTAATCCCGATGTTAATTAACCTATTTTTCTTTTGGTTAACCCTAAAACTGGGATAGATCCATGAGAAATCTCATTAGATATGGTATAGATCAAAATGGGACACCAAAAGAATTGACTGTTGAGCCGTATGAAGTAAGAAATTCTCAAGTACGATTCTAAGGGAAGGAATTGAACTACCTATTCCGGCCGGGGAGAACAAGCCATTCAACAGGTAGATTCTAAAATTGCAGAGGCTTGGTTCGATCAAGCCGCTGAGTATTGGAAACAGGCTATAGCGCTTACATTCGAAGTTGCACATTATCCCTTTCCTGTAATGGATCCGGTGGAAAAAGGGTTGCTAAATTTATACCGTTCGTTATTTCATATGTGACGACACATCGAACTAAAACAAAAAAAAAAAACTTCTTGCTAGGTGTAATCTATTGGACATAGATCCAATTTTTTTACTTTTTTGGATTCCTTAGAATTTCTTTTTCCTGTTCCTGGTGGTATCAAAATGTCGGTATGTCGGGATATCTTATTTGTCTCTCCAGGAAAATGGATATAAGGCTCGACACATGGTTGAGAGGGGGTGTTTGGCCTATCTAGCTTATGTTCGAGACGTTACCATAGAGTCTCCGACGATTGATTCAGTGCCAGTAGTCCGAGAGTTCGCTGATGTTTTTCCTTCTGATCTTCCTGGCATGCCTCCGAATCGTGATATTGATTTCTGTATTGATTTGGCTCCAGGCACTCAGCCTATATCTATTCCACCATACCGTATGGCTCCTAAGGTGTTGAAGGAGTTGAAAGAGCAGCTGGAGGAGTTGTTAGCAAAGGGGTTTGTCAGGCCCAATGTATCCCATTGGGGCGCACCAGTGCTATTTGTGAAGAAGAAGGATGGAACCATGTGGATGTGCTTGATTATAGCTAGTTGAACAAGGTCACCATCAATAACAAGTATCCGTTGCCTCGTATTGATGATTTGTTCGACCAGCTGCAGGGAGCTAGGGTGTTCTCTAAGATTGACCTGAGGTCAGGGTATCATCAGCTGAAGATTCAGGACTAGGATGTTGCGAAGACTGCATTCAGGACTAGATATGGCCACTATGAGTTTCTGGTGATGTCCTTCGGCTTGACTAATGCCCCAGCGTCATTTATGGATTTGATGAACCGGGTATTCAGGTCTTATATTGATTTCTTTGTTATCGTCATCATTGAGAATAGTGCTTCAGACCTTGCGAGAACAGAAGCTATATGCTAAGTTCTCCAAGTGTGAGTTTTGGCTTGAGTAAATGGCATTCATAGGGTGTGTTGTGTCAGGAGAGGGTATTAAGGAGGATCCCAAGAAGATTGAGGCAGTTCAGAGTTGGCCACGTCCTACTTCAGTGACCGAGATCAGGAGTTTCCTAGGATTAGCAGGTTATTATCGGCGATTTGTGCAGGGCTTTTCATCCATTGCATCACCTTTGACCAGATTGACCCAGAATGGTGCCCCATTCCGTTGGTCCGACGATTGTGAGGAGAGCTTCCAGAAGCTCAAGACAGCTTTGACTACGGCACCGATTCTTGTATTTCCATTCAGATCAGGAATGTATACGGTATATTGTGACGCTTCACGTGTTGGTTTGGGATGCGTATTGATGCAGGAGGGGCAAGTTATTGCATATGCTTCGCGTCAGCTAAAGGTTCATGAGAAGAATTACCCCATGCACGACCTAGAGTTGGTAGCGATTGTTCATGCTCTTAAGATATGGAGGTATTATTTGTATGGGGTGTCATGTGAGGTTTACACCGATCATCGCAGCTTGCAGCATCTATTCAAGCAGAGGAACCTTAATTTGAGGTAGCGCGGGTGGCTTGAGTTACGAAAGGATTATTACATTACCATTTTTTATCATCTGGGCAAGGCGAATGTGGTTGCGGATGCCTTAAGCAGAAATGCGGAGAGTATGGGTAGCCTAGAATTCATTCCAGTTGAAGAGAGGCCACTAGCTTTGGACATTCAGTCATTGGCTAACAGACTTGTGAGGTTGGACATTTCAGAGCCCAGCCGAGTTCTAGCGTGTGTGGTCGCTCAGTCTTCATTATTGGGGATGATCAATGCCCGGCAGTTCGATGATCCATATTTGGTAGTTCTCAGAGAGACGGTACTTCAGGGAGGTGCCAAGGAGGTTTCCACTGGCGAGGATGGTGTGTTGCGGCTTCAGGGCCGTCTATGTATTCCTAATGTTGATGGTTTGAGAGAGATGATTTTAGAGGAGGCCCACAGTTCGAGGTATTCCATTCATCTGGGTGCCACAAAGATGTATCGTGACTTGAGGCAACATTATTGGTGGCGGAGAATGAAGAAGGACATCGTGGAGTATGTGGCTAGATATTTGAATTGCTAGCAGGTCAAGTATGATCACCAGAGGCCGTGTGGCCTATTTCAGCATATGCCTATTCCTGAGTGGAAGTGGGAGCGCATCACCATGGATTTCGTAATTGGGTTGCCGCGGACTTTGCAGAAGGTTGATTCAGTGTAGGTCATTGTGGATAGGTTGACCAAGTTGGCTCACTTCATTTAGTGGCGACTACTTATACAGCGGAGAGATATGATCAGATCTATATTCGGGAGATAGTCCGATTGCATGGTGTGACGGTTTCCATCATATCGAACAGAGGCCATCAGTTCACTTCCCATTTCTGAAGAGCCATTCAGAGTGATTTGGGGACTCGTGTAGAGCTTAGCATATCATTCCATCCTCAGACCGATGGGCAGTCGGAGCGGATAGTTCGGATTTTAGAGGATATGCTTAGAGCATGTGTGATTGACTTTGGAGGGCAGTGGGATCAGTTCTTGCCTTTAGCAGAGTTTGCGTATAACAACAACTATCAGTCCAGCATAGAGATGGCTCCGTATGAGGCTTTGTATGGTCGACATTGTCGTTCTCCTATCGGGTTGTTTGATCCTGGTGAGGCTAAGTTACTTGGTACAGAGTTGGTACAGGATGCCTTAGATAATGTAAAGTTGATTCAGGAGAGGCTCCGCACAGCTCAGTCCAGACAAAAGAGTTACGTGGATATGAAGGTGCGTGATGTATCATTCATGATTGGCGAGAAGGTTCTCTTGAAAGGCTCTCCAATGAAGGGCATTATGAGGTTCGGGAAGAAGGGCAAGCTAAGCCCAAGGTTCATTGGGCCCTTTGAGGTGTTGAGGCGAGTTGGGGAGGTTGCCTATGAGCTTGCTTTACCCCCCAGTTTATCGGGAGTTCATCCAGTTTTCCATGTTTCGATGCTTCGGAAGTATCATGCCGACCTATCCCATGTGTTGGACTTCAGTACTATCCAGTTAGATGAGAGTTTGGGCTATGAGGAGGAGCCAGTTGCCATTATTGATTGACATGATCGCCAGTTGAGATCCAAGAGGATTTTTGCGGTGAAGATCCAGTGGAGGGGCAAACCGGTCGAGGAGGCGACCTGGGAGTCCGAGGAGGACATGCGGAGCAGATATCCCCACTTATTCAGTAGTCCAGGTACTTTTCTATGTCAGTTCGAGGACGAATGTTTGTTTAAGAGGTGGAGAATGTAACGGCCCGGCTGGTCATTTTGCATTTTAGAACCCCGTTCCCTTAAATAAAACTTCCCGCGCTGCTTTAGCTAATTTATAACTTGCAGGGACGGTTGGTTCGGGAGTTGGAAGAGTTTTAAGTTTTTCTTAAAAGAGCAAGTTTGACTGCGGTCAACTTTTTTGGAAAATGGACCCAGATTCGTGATTTGACGATCCCGAAGGGTGGGAAAATATAGGACCTGGGCGTATGACCGGAATCGAATTTCGAGGTCCCTAGCCCGAGTAATGAATTTTTATTTAAAATTGTTAAATTGAGGTTTTAAAGAATTAAAGAAACTAACTAATCATTGATTCCCTAGGTATCGGGCTCAGATTTTGGTTCCGAATCTTGGTACAGGTCTGTAATGTTGTTTAAGACTTGCCCGTAAAATTCGGTGCCAATCCGAGTAGTCTAAGGGCGTTTTGACCCGTTAGAAGAGAATTAAGAACTTGAAGTTCAATAGTTTGATCCATTTGGTTTTAGTGGGTGATCCCAAGATTTAGCGTTGTTTTGAGTGTTCCAAGGATTATAGTAGGTCCGCCTCGTGATTTCAGAATTGTCAGTATGTTCGGGCGGGGCTCGGGGGCCCCGAGCGTCAAACGAGCGAGGTCTGAGCGAAGTGGGAAAGTTGAGGAATAGCTGAAGAATTACTGCTTCTGTCATAACCACATCTGCGGTTCATGGACCGCAGAAGCGATACCGCAGATGCGGTCAAAGGATCGCAGAAGCGGCCAAGGGAAGGCCCAGGGAAACCGCAGAAGCGGCCCAGAAACTGCAGAAGCAGTTCCGCTTAAGCGGGACTTAGATCGCAGAAGCGGTCCAGCCATATTGGGCCAGAACCGCAGAAGCGAGCCCAAATCAGCAGAAGCGGTCATCGCCCTACAGGAGTGGAAATTGCTGGGCAGTGAATTCATTTAATTCGAACTCAAAAGTCATTTATTTCATTTCTACACCACACTTAGGCGATTTGGGAGCTTCCAAAGAGAGGATTTCAACATAGCACTTCAAGGTAAGTTACTTCCATTCACTATTAGTTTAAATACATGTGTATAAGTTGATTAAACACTAAAAATTAGGTAAAATCAAAGGGTTAGAGCTAGACCTAGGGTTTTAATAATACTAAGATTTAATCATGAAATTTGTTATGAAATGGACTAGAAATCATATATTATTGATCCTTAGGTTGTACAGAACAACTTCCTTCGAAAAATCTCGGAATCCGAGCACGTGGGCCCGGGGTTGAAATTTAGAAAATTCATGTAAATGGTTGGGGAATTGCTTAAATAGCTAGGAATTGATCTTGTGAGCCTATATTAATTAGTTTTTACTCCGTTTAACTAGTTTGGGATTGTTCGGCTTCAAAGTAAGGGCTTGGGCTCATTCTTGGTAATTGGAGGTGCACTTTGGAGCGAGGTGAGTCTCCTTTCTAACCTTGTAAGAGAGAATTGTCCCCAATAGGTATAATAAACGAGTATTTGCTACTAAATGTGGGGGCTACGTACGTACTAGGTGACGAGAGTCCGTGCGTAGCTACTATGATATTAATTATTTGGGTAGTTTAGGACCCACATCATGCCTAATTTGGAGATATCTTTTATTTAAATTGACAACATGATCATTTATGACATGCTAGAGACCTGAGATCAACAAAAAGTGAACATATGAACTTGTTGAACCCTGTAAGAGATTCTTTGTATATAAATGAGCCTTTGTGTGCATTCTTGATGTTTTTTTGATATTTATGGATTGGGCCGATCGCCTCGGTGAAATAGATGCATCTATGATTCGTGTCGTTCGACCCTCGGCAGTGCACAATTTATTTTCTGTTAGAGCGGGCCGTCGACCTTGGCATGATTGCGCATGATATATGTATATATATGCTAAAGCTTAGACATGACGTGCTTACTTGATAAGTATTTGAACTATAAATAACAACTGAAATATGGTCAAGAACATGATTATTGCTTTTCCTTATTACCTGTTAATTATTGGAGATTTTCATGCTTAGCATAGCACCTTATTATGATATTATCTTGACCCTAGTAAGTATCAAGTCGACCTCTCGTCTCTACGTCTTCGAGATTAGACGGGATACTCACTGGGTACATATTGTTTATGTACTCATACTACACTTCTGTACTTAATTGTACATGATCTGAGGCAGATACATCTAGTTACCGATCCGATGCGTGCCCTTGAGCTTGTGGCAGAGACTTCACGGTGTGCTGCTTCTTTCCTATGCCGCTCAGCAGCCGGATGGAGTCTTCCTTTACTTTTGCTGTCTTTCTTTATCTCAGACAGTAGGATAGAGATATTCTTTTGTATATTCTACTAGATGCCCGTACTTGTGATACCAGGTCTTGGCACACACACATTAGTAGACTCATTTTTAGGTTGTATTATTATGCCACTTACATTATCTATCCCTTTCGGCTTTGAATCCACTTGGAGTAATTATCTTGCTTAAATTTATTAGCATTAATATAAAAGGTTAGAAATGTCTTCCGCACTTGGCTTGCCCGATAAATGGTGTTGGGCGCCTTCATGACCTATTAGGGAAATGGGCCGTGACATTGTTGGGTAATAGAATGAAGGATTTACGGATGTGCAATGTACCCACAATTAGCTTTGTGATTACGCGTGTATCCGTACATACAGCGGGCGCTCAATAAATATGAAGGCCTAAAGCAAAATTTCAATGAGAGGCCTTATTTTTTATATATAAAAGAAAAAAATTCATATGTAATTTCATTTAAATTCTATATTTCTAGCTTTTCTTATGCAAAGTTATTAATAATTGTATCTAATTTATTTAATTTCTCTTGATATATACCTTCTAATTAAGGTTTTTATTATTTGTTAAAATTTTATCAACAACACGTTGTTGGGATTGTATTAAAGTTTCAACCTTTTTTTGGAATTACGAATAATAATCGAATTCTTTCTCAATTTATGATCTAGAAAATAATTCCCAATATATAAAAAAAATTCTCAATTTATGATTAATAATCTAATCTTACTTTTTTACAATGAAAATCTATAATTTCTCATTTAAAATACTAAATATAAATTAATATATAACTTATTAGAAAAAATTGGGGCACCAAAAATTATGAGGCCCAAAGCAGCTGCTTTAGCAGCTTTACCTTTGGGCCGGCCTTGCGTACATATGCAATATATGTCAATCGATCTCCCAGAGCTGTGTAGTTTTTCCTACATAACATGCATTCTCAGCATTTTCTACTTTCCAGTTGTTAAATATTTTTTAAGGGTGTGAATGGGAAATGAAATAGTTAACTTTTGAATTGTACCTTTTCATCTCACTTTTTCATTGTTTATAAATATAGAGGTTTGCCTCATTTTTCATGTACAGAAAATTCTGAAAAACTTCTCTCCTCTTTTTACATTGTTGTATTATTTTTCAAATAAACATAAGTGTCAAGTGTGATTTGCTCCGTTTGTTGAGTTCCCTAAAGTTCTGTGATTTGTAGTGCCGCTATTACAAAATAGTTATTCCGTTCTTTCCTGGGAAGAAGTAATCAATCTCCCATCAATATCACTCACAAATATGCCCTCTGCCTCACTCAGTCATCAATCTCTCAAGTCGTTTGGGGTCACAATACTCATACCAATCAGCACAAAATAATGATACATGATGTGATAATAAATGATAACAGAGACTGAAATATGATATACAATGATGAATACGGCTAAGTAGATAACTACAATTTAAGCAAATAACTCAACAACAAAAGATCGACCGACGTGGGTCCCAATATTACCAGCACATAGCCTAAACGTGATTTCTAACATAAATCACATCTCAAATTCTTTAACACATAGGGTGCACTAATAATATTCAGATAAGACGGCTACACAGTTCCACGGAATCGACTGAGTCACAATTTTACGGTGTACGCCCACACTCCCGCCACCTAGCATGTGCGTCACCTCAATACCAACCACATAACACGTAATTCAGGGATTCATACCATCAGAATCAAGTTTAGAAGTGTTACTTACCTCAAACCGTGTAAATCTCTACTACAATAATCCCTTGCCTCATGAATTAGCCTCCGAACGCCTCGAATCTTACCACAAACAACTCGATACAATCGGTACAAGCTATATAATCAATTCCATATGACAAAACTAAGTTCTTTAACAAAAGTTAAAAAGTCAAACCCGGGCCCACATATCAAAATTCAACAAAAATTATAAAATTTGAACACCTATTCAATTATGAGTCCAACCATACAAAAATTACCCAAATCCGACACCAAATCGCCACTCAAATCCCGAATTCTTACTCTCCAATCCATAGCCCAAAACTCCCAAAATTCCACCTTAAAAACACATAAATTGGGTGATAAATTCAGTGGGTAATCAATATTATTGAATATAACTTATCAAAAGTGAATTACCTAAATAAATCCCGTGGAACCTCTCTAAAAAATCGCCTCCAAACGAGCTTCAAAAGTCTAAAAATGATAAAAAATCCCCAACCCTTCAAATTTAAATTCTACCAAGACATCTCACACCTGCGACCCTTCTCTTTACTTTTGCAGTCAAATTCCACTTCTGCAGACAAACAGTAGACACCCGACCTCGCACACCTGCGGTCCCTAGCCCGCATTTGCGGGTGCGCTTCTGTGAGAAACCTTCCGCTTCAACGGACCTACCTCACCAGTCCTCTTTTCGCTTATGCATTGCTCCTTCCTCATATGCGAACTCGCAGGTGCAAAATCCCCTACGCACCTGCGCAAATGCCCTAGATCACCCAGAACCGCACCTGTAACCCCTTGGTTGCTTCTGTGGTCCCTCACTTGCGACCAATCCTCCGCAGGTGCGATTGAACCAGATATCAGTAGTAACAACACTTCCTTAAGTTCAAACTCCAATCTGATTCGAATTCGAATAACTCCCGAGGCCCCCAGGACCCCATACAAACGTACCAACACATCCCAAAGCACGATATGAACTTAGTCGAGGTTTCAAGTCACGTCAAACAATATCAAAAACACGAATCACACCTCAATTCAAGCCTATTGAAACTAATGAACTTACAACTTTAACAATTGATACTGAAACCTATCAAATCAACTCTGATTGACTTCAAATTTTGCATACAAGTTATTAATGACACAACGAACTTATTCCAACTTTTGGAACCAAAATTCGAGCCAGATAATCATAAAGCCAACTCTTGGCTAAACCTCTTAACTCTCCAAACTTTGATTTTTCCAAATTTTACCAATTCAAGTCAAAATTGACTATGAACCTCCAAATAAATATTCGGATACACTCCTAAGTTCGAAATCACCCTACGGAGCTATCAAAACCATCAAAACTCCATTCTGGAACTATTTACACATAAGTCAACATCCAGTCAACTCTTTCAACTTAGGTTCCCAACATTGGGACTAACTGTCCCAACCCATTCCGAAAAATCCTCGAAATCAAACCAACCACCTCGCCAAGCCACATAACAATAATTGAGCACAAAATAAGCAGTAAATGGGAGAACGAGAATACAACATTCAAAATAACCGATCGAATTGGTACAAATATAGCCATGCATGTCATAGATTTTAATAGCGTGTAAGAGAAGTCTGACAATTTGATATTTCATTGGTATGTTAAGGTTTTCAGATTTGGCGCTTGAATCTCAAAGACTAAGTGGGCAAACATTCAGCGAGAATCGTGGGTAATGAAGATAGAAAGGATGATTTCTCGGCGATTTGAGACCTTGCACGAATTTGTGCAAGTTTTTCTTGACTGATTAGGGTGATGGGAGTTGAGATAATAAAGAGGAAAGGGGAAATGAGGGGCGGCTGAGTCTGGGTAGAAATGATTTTAGGGAGAATTGGGATCGTCTCTTAGGTTAAGATAGGGAGATGAGATATGGGCCGTTGGATATGATGATCAACGACGCTGATAATTTGGGCACTTAAGGAGTTTTGAGGAGGAATTTTGGTGGCCGTCGGATTATTATATTTTAATGGTAGGATGAAATCTGATGAGTGTTTTAAATTAAAGAGAAAATGGAGATAAATTGTGAGCCATTGATCTAAAGAACATATGGTTTAGATCCACTGTGCTTCTTTTGTGAATGTTATATAGAGGTGATGTGGCATGAGCGAATTGGCTTAGAGAGGAGGTTGTGAATTTCCAAGCTGAAAAGTGAAGATGGACCTAGACTCGGTTAATTACGGATTGGGCTTGTGTTTGGGCCAATTTTAATTTAAAAAATGGATAATTTGTGTTTAGGGGTGCAACTGCAATTATACACATTTGGTCTTTAACCTTTTTGAAATAAATTTAATTATTTTCAATAAAATATACCCCCCTGTTTCAATTTATGCGAACATAATTGAATAGATACAGAGTTTAAGAAAAAATAAAGACTTTTGAAATTTGTGATCATAAACATGTTAAAAAGGGGCCCAGAGTATTTGTGTGGTCATAAAAGCTTTTCATTGGTAGAATTGTAAGTTTAAGCTAAATTAATTCTAAATTTAGAAAGGGGTCATTCTTTTTGGAACGAACCAAAAAAGGGAATAGGTTTATATAAATTGGAACACAGGGAGTAGTAAAATGATAATTATCAAATATACTACTATTGTAATTAATTATTTGCAAATACTTTATCTTCTAAAGTATGACACTAATTTCGGATTATTAACAAGTAGCCTAATTAACTAGAATTAAGAAGTAATTTGTTAAATTAATTATAAATCCTATGTGATGTATATAAAGTTATTTTCATAATCTTAAAATAGTAAGTATAATTGTAATTACATAATACTAATACTAAATTATTAATCTTAATACTACTAATACTTAGTTAATTTTGTAAAAAATAGGTATTTATTAATTAAAAATGTTTTAAAAATATTTATTGTAAATTATTAAGTATAAATAAATTAATTTTAAAGAAAGGGTCAAAATTAGTCGTCAACACTCCTGAAATATATTCTCCGATATATTAAAAATTCTCCGTTGATTATCTAGTAAAGTATGCAATATGACTAGCCAAAAGGCACGTAGTGGATGAAGATAGCCATCAAATGGCCTCACCTAACCGTGTGTAATGACTAATTAAGATTACCTATTTTTAAAAATTACTTTTTAAACTTTTTTTTTTAATATTCTAGGATTTTTCTTTATTTTTTCATATTTCTTCTTCAGTTCTCCATAGTTTCCTTTTGAATCTCTCTCTCACACGTTTTCTCTGAAATAATTTATTCTTTTTGTTGCTTTAATCTTCTTTCATTTCTAATCCATATTATTAAAAGAAAATTCATTTTAATCATGGCACATAGTATTAAAAAATATCTAGTGAAGCTTTCTTTTGTCTTCGTCATCGCCTCACCTAAAGCTAGCTAACATTTTTCAACTGGTCAAGAACTCCCTTTGAAACTGGTATCCCTGCAAGAAGGTGTATAGGCATCGAGAAAAGAACATGTTCATGTTATTAAATCCAACACTTTATAGTGAATGAAGTTGAATCTCTTGGACTCTATTTGTGTAATCTAAAATTAGAGAATGTAGGTGCTGGCTAATTGATTTTTTATTTGTGTAGTATAAGATGGGTTTTCAAAAAATATAATAACACACGCCTTCATTTATTTATTTTTCTTCTGCAACGTGAATGTAAACAAATATTTTTTCAACAAGAATCTAACATTAAGTACAACCAAAATCAAAACTAATAATAACACATTGCATTATACCTACTTTGGCCAGAACCCAAAATCAGTCAGAACACATTGCATTAGATCCTACTTTGACTCAAGCCCAAAATCAGTCATTCAAGACACCAAGAGTAAATTACGTCAAATACGTAGTATAAAAGACAAGTTAATGTAGTTATACACACACCTTTAGTGTGGGGTTTACTATAAAAGGAAATATAGTTCCGAAAATTTGGGGATACTAGATAGTTTAAGTAGGTTACTAATAAAGATAATAGTTTTGGAGGATTTTAGGCTAAGTTAAATAGCTACATGTAGTGTTATATGACACATTTTTAGTTAATTAAGAGCGTGCACCTGACGTATTTATAAGAGTTCAACGAATATATACTAGAAAAATAATATTATTTAAATGACGATGTACTTTTTAATATATATCAGAAAAATATAGTTTAAGGGTGTTTTGAGAATACGGAATCGTTTTAAATAAGTAACTAATTAGGATATTTTAGGGTATTCACTAAAAAAAAAATCGGACAAGTGAAAATAGTACTTGTGTATTATCCTTGAATCGTTTTTAATTTCATACTTTAATAATTAAAGTGGGGGCACTCACGCAACAAGTCGTTTAACTTGCAGATGCCACCCGTTCAGTATATTCCATCATCCACCTGCTGTGCCCCCCACTTCCAAAGTGGCTACTGGGTAAGTGTCAACTTTCTCTATTAGTATTGTTTTTCCCACAATATCCCATCTCTAATTCGTCTTAGTTTTGTTCAATTATTGGGTAAGAATCTTAATAAGTTAGATCTATAGCAGTCTTCGTCCGTCCTTTTACATTTGAATATCCATTGGAACTGTTCTTGATTCTTTTGATATTTTTTTTTTAAGAATTATAAACAATTTAGATGGTCTATTAAGAACATTCATCACTTGCCTGTACTGACATACGAAGCAATTTTCTTATTCAGTGTGGCAACTTCAAGAAGAAGTGTATATCCATACTTCATATCCTTTGGATAATTTTTAATACCCATTTTCTGTGTGCCTTTATCTAATACTATGTGTCTATAGAGATTTACTTAATGATATATGGTCCATTTGAAGACGTTTATTGATGCATGAGTATTGGTCAATGTAATCCCTAAAATGGGTATATTGACAAAGCACCAACAATCCGGTGCACTAAATTCCCGCTATGCGCATAATCAGTGGAATGGCCGGACCACAAAGTTATGTTGTCCGCAGCCTTACGTTGCATTTCTGCAAGAAGGCTGTTTCCATGGCTCGAACCATGACCTCCTGTCCACATGACAACAATTTTACTAATTACGCCAAGGCTCCCCTTCGTAAAGCTCCCTTCATAAAGCTCCAACAGCCCAGTATAAAAATTTATAAGTTGTCCCAAGGGCATTGGTCTAGTGGTAAGAGCACAACCCGTGTTGTGTGAGTTAGGTGTATGTGATGGAGCCCCATTCATAAAAAAATTACATTGTACATATAAAGCAAAATCCGTTTTGTGCCTCTATATATATTATATTTTGAATCCCCTTGACACAACTCAAAAGCATAGCTAAGTGGTTAAGAGGGTTCAAAACCTTTATGAGGTTGCTGGTTCAATTTCCACTAGCCACAATCTCTTTTAATTTTTAAACTTTTCTTTTTTGGACCCCCTTAGAGGAAATTCTGCCTCGGCCACTGACCGCAGACAAAAGCTCAAGCGGAGAAGGGTAGAGCGCGGTGCCTTATCCATCGAGTTTCAAACCGTGTGCCATTGGGCCTCAGGGATTTCTTTGTTATCAATAATAAAATAAAATTATAAGCTTGTCTTTTATTGTGGACTTTACAGTTAACATGGATGTACATAAATACTTACATAGATTAGAACATGTGAAGGTATATGCTTCACTAGGAATGGTTAACAAGGCTTGGGAAGATCTTTATTCCTGGCTAAAGACATAAATCTGTACATGTGTTTTATTCATAATTTGTTTTGGTTATGAGAAGATCCATCTTACAAGCTTCATCAATAGCTGAGATCCTGTACATTTATTTTATTCAGAGTTTCAAGGCTAAAGACATAAATCTGTATTTGCAGAGGTGTAACTCCAAATAAAGTGATGTCTTCTTTAATCAGTCAAATGGTTCTTCCATCAAGTAATGGTTACAAGGCATGGGAAGATCCTAATTTTTTCAAGTGGAGGAAAAGAGATTCTCATGTCCCACTCCATTGCCATGAATCAGTTGAAGGTAATGCTCAATTGCATCTAAGGGAGTGTTCTTGTTTGAGTTCTCCTCTTATGCCTATCTATGATTTTGTTTACTGATACGAGTAGAATTGAAACTTACAATGTTATTGTGACAAATAACTAGCTGTATTGTTCATTTATTTTGTCGATACTTTTCTTTTTTGGTTTGTTGCAGTTTACTTTCCTATTGCAGTGAAATTAGATGTTAATTTGAGAGAAGTAGCTGAGAGATTTATTGTTATTATTTATTTGAAATCGCAAGAAGTAGCTGAGAGGTTTTTTATTATTATTATTATTGTTAATTTATTTTGGAACCAATCAGCACTAAGAAAGTGGCAAAGTGCTGTAACTGTATACACTATACTGATAAGCCACGTATCTTCCGGAAGAAGCAAAGAAATTTAGGAGAAGATAATTCCTGGAGCTTTTAGTTATTAGAAGTTATCTGTTTAGCAGTTTTATTATGGTTATTAGAAGTTATTTATCTTTATCCTAATAAGTTATGCAGTAGTTATGGTCAGCCTATTATATAGGTAATAAATCCTGTAATGTGTAGGCATCATTATCAGAATCAAAACTACTTTATTCTGGAGCATTGTCCTCTCCATACAGACAACTTTATTGGTATAGTTGGGTTTAAGATTCTTGCACAAACTATTGCCAATAATATTAACTTCTTTGTTCTATTTATTTTGTTATCTGCTTCTGGATTCTGTCATTGGTATCAGAGCAGTAAGATCTGCCATGGTGAACACATGGACCAACGCTTCCCACGGTGAACCCACCATTCCTACTTTTGATCCGATTTCCCAATAATTGATGACTATAGTAGTAAAATTGGATCTATAGATGCTTTAGTCGCTGATGTGGCTGCATTAATAACACAACACAATGGAGATCACAGCAATAAAGAGAAAGTTAAAGCCGCACCAGAAGAGGGTGAGGTTAACAACACTTGGCATCGAGAAATTTTCCGGCGCTCACAGACAAAGATGGAATTTCCAAAGTATGGGGGAGGAGATCCTAGAGGTTGGATTTTAAACGCAGAGAAGTATTTCCATTACAGGAATGCAAGGTTGATGTGGCTTCGATGTACTTAGAAGGAGATGCATTGGATCTTTTCGCTTGGATCAACAGTGAGCGAACCATTTACTATTGGGACGAATTGGTGAAAGTAATGCAAGATAATTACAGACCTGTTGAGTTTCAAAACCCTGATGAACATCTCTGTGATATCCAACAAACTGGAGTATTGTGTGAGTATAGGCAAGAATTTGCAAAATGAGCAGCGCATGGGCAAAATTGGCCAAAACACTGTTTGCTTGGAGTTTTCCTCAGTGGGCTGAAAGAAGACCTTCGCGTGGACGTTAGGATTCACAAACCTCGATTTGTGTATAAGGCAATGAGTCTGGCTTTAGAATATGAAAGAAAACAGGGACCTATTCGGTCCAGTAAGGCACCCAATTTGCCTTATGTATCACGTCCTCCTTCAGTTGGGACATCATCTCCGGTGACTCGAGAATCCTTCGATTTTCTGTCATCTCGCCAACAAGTTACACGTCCTTTTCAACCACCATCACTTCTAAACACTCGCTCGTTGATCCTGAACAACAAATTCGGCGAGACAAAGGCCTTTGCAATTGTTGTAGAGAAAAGTTTAGCCCTGGTCATCACTGCAAACCTGGGACTTTTGCTCATCTGTAGTTGATGCAAAAAGAGAACGACACACAAATTGTGAAAGATAACAACAAAAATGACATGTTTCCTATTGATATGGGCACATTCGAACTTCGCCTTGAGGACATGTCGTCTTTCTAGGAGGGGAGGAGGGGTGCACTGATAAGTCACGTATCTTCCAGAAGAAGCAAAGAAATTTAGGAGAAGATAACTCCTGGAGCTTTCAGTTATTAGAAGTTATCTGTTTAGCAGTTTTATTATGGTTATTAGAAGTTATTTATCTTTATCCTAATAGGTTATGCAGTAGTTATGGTCAACCTATTATATAAGTAATAGATCCTGTAATGTGTAGGCATTGTTTGACTCAAAAGATATTGTTATCCTTTTGAATAAATAAATCAAAGAAAATAATGGGGTAAATCTTAGTCATTCATAATGAATTCCAGATCAAAGAACTAAAAGAAGAATAGCATATAAAAAGAAGTGAAGATAAACAATCTTATTGAAGCTTTCCAGTATTGTTCTCATTAATCGGTCGAGTAGAACATGTTACATATTACAGCAATCGCTCCCGATTGCCTCCCTCATCCTTCTATTTATCGAAGTTACAGAGAGGAGATAGATGGAGAATAGGAGAGAAATTTTCTCCAAAAGCCCCCCCTTTTTTTGAGAGGTTTTTACCCTCCTATATATACAGCCCTGGACCTCCGGCTACATGCTTTATCCGACGCTTCCCTATGCCTCACACTCCTCGGTTATTCGCTGGAGGTCATTCTTAACCACTTCGACGAAAGTCGTGAGGACAAGGTATGGAACAGCCCGTGTCGATCCTTGTTGCCTTGCCGTTTGTGAGCGGGGCGTTGGTCGGCCTGACCGTTGTGGTCAGATTTTGACCAATACAATTAGTCCCTCCGTCTGTCAGGGTCGTCCCCTGTCGGGCTCGGCAGACGGATTATGACCGCTGTCAACCCGAGAGAAATCTGACTACTCACTCCTTGGTTGTGCCACGTGGATTCGGAAGAGACGACGACACCTTTTCGGTATTTCTGGACCGTCGCGACCGATTCGGAATCGAAACATTGTTTGTGCCAAAATGTCGTATCGTGGTTGCAGCCATTATGACACACGTTCTCAGAGAGTTGAAAACGTTATTTTGTGCCCCCGGGTTTGATTGGCAACTCTTGAGTTTCGCGCTTGGAGATTTATGTCTCTTATAAATAGAAGGAATATATCATTCGATTGACACATCCCCTTGCCTTTTGCCTGAAAGAATTCTTGCGGGTATACTTTCTTCCCGATAACTTCAAACTTTTATTTGCTCCCCGTGAGCCGAAAAACTTCCATCCTTCCCCTCCATCGCCTATTTTCTTTGCTAAATTGTCGCCTATTTTCTTTGCTAAATTAAAGCAATGGCTGGTAATTCTTCTTGTGCTGACCTCCCTGCCCCGATTCCGGTGCCTGAAAACAATACTCCGGCCATCGGAGGGGCAGAATTGGTGGAGGATGAGGAGGTTCCATCAGTAGCCGAGATCTTGCCCCGCCCTGGAAGAGCATGGGCTGATTTCAGCGGTCGCGTTGGGGAGGAGCCGGAACTTGTCCCCTCAGTGACGAAGGAGGAGGATATTGTAGATTTAAAAGCACACTGGGGAATTCTCGGTTATATGGAAAAGCGGCCAGCAGTAGGGGACGACATCGTCCATTTTGACCGCCCCGGATAGTGCGTGTTCTACGCGTACCCCTTCCTTATTGGGTACACTCTTCCTCTCCCACTCCTGGTGGTGGACTTCTGTCGCTTTTATGAGGTTGCCCTGCCCAATTCTCGTCGTACCTGTATAAACTGTTTCTGATGTTGCTCAAGTTCGCGGAACTCGCCGGCCGTGAGGTGTGCCCAACATCTTCGCCCCTCAGCATATTCGTGTTATGATGATCCACATGCGCCCTCGGGGGTCGAAGAGCCTGGTGGTGAAGATGGACGACGGGGCTAACCGTTGTTTCTATGAGAATTACTTCTACGTGCGGACCGAGCACCTCGTGGCGGATCCAACAGGGTTCCCTGAGAAATGGAATTTTGCGCGTAAGTTTGTATGTGGTTTTATTTTTAGTCGAAGGGATGCACGACTATTTCTTATCGTGATACTAAATCTTTGCCAATTTTTACAGCCGCGAGATTGCCTCATACAGCAGGGGTCCGCACGTGGGCGGCCTTCTATGACAAGTATGGGCGCAAGCCTCTTTCTAGTAAGATGTCGTGTTCGTTCGCCGTTTTTCTCCTTCCCTTCTTTGTAGTTAATTTCTCACATGCCGCTCATCGATGTCAGGGAGGGTACGGAGAGCGAAGGCTCCTCCGTTAGCTTTTCGACAACCAGCCTCATCTACTCGCCCTATCGCAGTACCTACTGCCTGACCTTCATCGAGGGCTGCTTCAGTTGAGTCTGCGGCAGCGGATATTCCTGCTGAGGCCGCTTCCCAGGCTGAAGTTCTGACTCATGTCGCTCGTCCGACGGGTGAATCTCCGCCTACTGAGGACGAAGGGGGACTTTCCAAAAGGCGGCGAGTGGAGTTCGAGACAGCGCCCCCAACCGTGATTCATCTGGACGACTCTCCTTCGACGGGATCTAGAGTGGGGGTTGATATAGCTCCCCCTACAGGGACGGAGCCTGCTTTTGCATCTGCTCAATCAGAGATTCCAGCCATTCTCGGTGATCAGCATCCTGCCGCAATGGAAGGTCAGGTTACTACGGCCGTCGTTGTGGTTTCGGACGTACCTTCGTCCTCCGTGCTCGGTCATACTTCCTCTTCAGCTGCTGATAGAGGAAAGGGAGTCGTGGTCGACGACTACGAGTCTGAGTCGGACCTCGACCCTGATGATGTTAGGATGTTTGAGGAGGCTATTACCCATTCGGTGGTTCGAGCGGGGGGTCCGACCCGCTTTCTTGAGATTCCTTCGGATGTCAACCTTTTGGGGGATTCGGAGGATTTGGTGCCGCAGTTCGACATTTTGTGCTCCGAGGCCGAGACTATGGCCCTTCGGAATGTTCCTGATACTGGTTTGATGGATGAGGTGGCCACTATGGGCTTAAGAGTACGTTACGTTATCCCTGTTGCTTTTCTTTCGTTTTTCTTGATGACGGGGTGCTAACCCATCTTCTCATTTTTCAGACGTATATGCTGGAGGTGGAGAGTATTCGCAGGGCCAACATTCGAGCCAAGATTTTCTTGAAGATGCTGGAGAAATATTGACTCTATCGCGACAAGTGCCGTGAGATGCATGAGCGGCTGCAGGCGAACCCTTGTGATCGGGCTCTCGGCGAGGAGTTGGAGAAGAGGGACCAGGTATTGTTGCAGGCTATTCACAGCAAGAGTGCGCTTGAGGAGCAACTTCGTGCGAAGGACGAAGAGCTCGAGCTAGGCAAAGGAGTTGCTGCGAAGTGTGAGTATCTCCGGGAGAAGTTGAGGTCGATGCAGTGTGAGATGGATCAGAACCTCCTCAAGGTCGAGGCTATGAGTGCGGAGTGGGTGGGAAAATTGGCTGAGATGGAGAGAAAGGTGGTCGAGTTGGAATGCATGGAGAGTGCCTGGTCCTCAGCTTCGGTGAGAGCGGTGACTTTGGAGGATACCATCCGCTTCCTCCAATCCGAGCAGGAATCGGAAAGGGCAACGCCCACGCTAAGGGAGGAGAGGCTTGAAGAGCGCATTAGCGAGATTGACCAGGAGGCCTCGATCTTGGGAGATCGGGTCGATGCTCTGAAAGTCGAAAAGGAGCAACTGCTGGCTCAACTAGAGTCTTCCTCTGCTGCCGTTCCTCGTTATTTGCACGAGCTTTGGGTCCACGCTGAAGCCCAGAGGGATATATATAAGAATCTGTGGGAGATGGGTAAGGCGACCGAGGCCGCATATGAAGAAGCGCGGGTGAAGGCACGAGAAGCTCGCGTCAATTGTGGATATGACTCGGCGACGCCAGAAGCTGATGAGGGCGCGAGCGCCGAAGGTGAACTCCCCGGAGGTGAGGGTGGCGATGATGATGCCGAACAGAGAGATAATGATCTTGATCTGTTTTTTGTTTGTTGTTTTCCTCTTTCATTTTTTTTTGTCGGTTGTCGTTGTTATTTTCTTCTCCCTTGTAGTTGTTTTTTTTTATATTGTCGACTCGGGCTTCATGTAATCCGCGACCATTTGCGCGGTGACTTTGTATAAAGAAGAGCCTTTCACTGTTATTTGTCTCGTACTTTACCTTTGTTTTTGTTTTTCGTGATTACGGCGTGAGATAGATTCCCGCACGGCGTGTCCCAGTCTTTTCGTACCTTCCGACGGCCCCTGGCCTTAGGAATATGTTGAATTTTCTCTTTGGTGATGGCTCATGGCCTTGAAGGGTGTTATTTCGACTTATCGAAATGTCAACCCATCGTCGTCCGATCGAGGTCGAATTCTTCTTTTTAGCGAAGGCCCTTGGCCTTGAAGGGTGTTATTTCGACTTATCGAAATGTTAACCCATCGTCGTTCGATCGAGGTCGAACTCGTCTTTTTGGCGAAGGCCCTTGGCCTTAAAGGGTGTTATTTCGACTTATCGAAATGTTAACCCGTCGTCATTCGATCGATGTCGAACTCTTCTTTTTGGCGAAGGCCCGTGGCCTTAAAGGGTGTTATTTCGACTTATCGAAATGTTAACCCGTCGTCATTCGATCGATGTCGAACTCTTCTTTTTGGCGAAGGCCCGTGGCCTTAAAGGGTGTTATTTCGACTTATCGAAATGTTAACCCGTCGTCATTCGATCGATGTCGAACTCTTCTTTTTGGCGAAGGCCCGTGGCCTTAAAGGGTGTTATTTCGACTTATCGAAATGTTAACCCGTCGTCATTCGATCGATGTCGAACTCTTCTTTTTGGCGAAGGCCCGTGGCCTTAAAGGGTGTTATTTCGACTTATCGAAATGTTAACCCGTCGTCATTCGATCGATGTCGAACTCTTCTTTTTGGCGAAGGCCCGTGGCCTTAAAGGGTGTTATTTCGACTTATCGAAATGTTAACCCGTCGTCATTCGATCGATGTCGAACTCTTCTTTTTGGCGAAGGCCCGTGGCCTTAAAGGGTGTTATTTCGACTTATCGAAATGTTAACCCGTCGTCATTCGATCGATGTCGAACTCTTCTTTTTGGCGAAGGCCCGTGGCCTTAAAGGGTGTTATTTCGACTTATCGAAATGTTAACCCGTCGTCATTCGATCGATGTCGAACTCTTCTTTTTGGCGAAGGCCCGTGGCCTTAAAGGGTGTTATTTCGACTTATCGAAATGTTAACCCGTCGTCATTCGATCGATGTCGAACTCTTCTTTTTGGCGAAGGCCCGTGGCCTTAAAGGGTGTTATTTCGACTTATCGAAATGTTAACCCGTCGTCATTCGATCGATGTCGAACTCTTCTTTTTGGCGAAGGCCCGTGGCCTTAAAGGGTGTTATTTCGACTTATCGAAATGTTAACCCGTCGTCATTCGATCGATGTCGAACTCTTCTTTTTGGCGAAGGCCCTTGGCCTTAAAGGGTGTTATTTCGACTTATCGAAATGTTAACCCATCGTCGTTCGATCGAGGTCGAACTCTTCTTTTTGGCGAAGGCCCTTGGCCTTAAAGGGTGCTATTTCGACTTATCGAAATGTTAACCCGTCGTCGTTCGATCGAGGCCGAACTCTTCTTTTTGGCGAAGGCGCTTGGCCTTAAAGGGTGTTATTTCGACCTATCGAAATGTTAACCCGTCGTCAGTCCCAGTTTTTTGGAGAATCGGGCGTCTTTTTGGAGAGTCCCAATTAGCTAGATACTGTTCGCATCGGGGTATGTAATACTGGAGGATATGAAATGTCGCCGTTCCGCTTATATTTGTTCGGTGTATTCACAGGAATTTCCTTATCTGACTCCTGCCTTCAGTCCGGGGATACAATTGGCTGGCGAGGTTCCGGTTGCCGTGTGGTAGTTTTTCATTCCCCAATTGAAGTGTTTCTTTGTTCGCTCGCTAGCGCGGCGTTTGTGTCCCTACTTGAGCAGAGAGCAGAAAGCAAATTAGAACGATACTTTTCTTACCTCCATCCGATGAATCGGTGAATCAGAGTAGGTTTATAGCGTAGCTCGTTTTGCTTGGCCTTTCGACGGGTGATGGAGCCGTTCCTACATTTGATGGCTGTATTCAACTTTCTTTTCCTTTCTAGGCTGCGCCTTTAGTACTCTTGGGCAGGGCTTCGTCTTAGCGATCTTTTTGAGGGATAATCGTGTTCCTTGTCTTTGATCCGGAAGAAACTAGGATATTTCACTAAGAAATCCCCAAAGACGGCGCCAAATTGTTTGACTCAAAAGATATTGCAACCCTTTTGAATAAATCAATCAAAGAAAATGATGGGGTAAATCTTAATCATTCATAATGAACTCCAGATCAAAGAACTAAAAGAAGAATAGCATATAAAAAGTAGTGAAGATTAACAATCTTATTGAAATTTTCCAGTATTGTTCTCATTAATCGGTGGAGTAGAACATGTTACATATTACATCAATTGCTCCGGATTGCCTCCTTAATCCTTCTATTGATCGAAGTTACAGAGAGGAGATAGATGGAGAATAGGAGAGAAGTTTTCTCCAAAAGCCCCCCCTTTTTTTGAGAGGCTTTTACCCTCCTATATATACAGCCCTGGACCTCCGGTTACATGCTCTATCCGACGCTTCCCTATGCCTCACACTCCTCGGTTATTCGCTGGAGGTCATTCTTTACCGCTTCGACGAAAGTCGTGAGGACAAGGCATGGAACAGCCCGTGTCGATCCTTGTTGCCTTGCCGTCTGTGAGCGGGGCGTTGGTCGGCCTGACCGTTGTGGTCAGATTTTGACCAATACAAGCATCATTATCAGAATCAAAACTACTTTATTCTGGACATTGTCCTCTCCATATGGACAACTTTATTGGTGTAGTTGTGTTTAAGATTCTTGCACAAACTATTGCCAATAATATTAACTTCTTTGTTCTATTTATTCTATTATCTACTTCTGGTTTCTATCATATATAGTGTACAGGAATGAACCCAAGAGGCAAAAGCCTCCCTATCTATCCTTGGAGGAAATCTATGAATTCTAAAACCGATTCTTCCTCATTCATCGTTTCCTGTTTCCAAAAATACAGCAAAACCATACAGTTAAACTTTATCTTCAGAACTGAATTGGCTATGTCTACAAAAGATTTTAAATTTCTTTCTTTCCAAATTGTCCACCATATACAGGCAGCGATGGTATTCCATATTTTGTTGCATGCCCTGGTTAAGGCCTCTTCTATTACAGCATCTGAGTAGGCCGGCCTGTGCAGTTTTAGGAATTACCAAGCAGAATCCCAGGATGTTCCAAAAAAGCTACCAAAATAAGTGTAACAAGACAAAGCAAAATAAATGACTACTTTCTGGGTTTCATCACACAAGTACCATTTACTGATAGCCTCTTTTCTGAAGGTTCTCATGTGTAAAACAAGATATCTTATAAGGATCTTTTATCCTTCGTCGATGTTTCCAAAACCAACATTAGCTTGGTTTTCTATTGTTGATAGAAACTTGTAGAATGATTTTTCAATGAAGAATCCTTTACTGTCCCCTTTCCAAATAGGATTTATCTAAATACCTTTATGATAGATTTAAGGAGCTTCTCTTCAGGTTAGCTTAGTGTTGAGATGAACTTAAATGTACTTTTGAGATATTATCATAAGAAATAATTTGGATTACTGTGATGAGCTCAGACAATACAATGCTGATTGCACTGATAATCGATTGGACTTCAAATTTTGAATTTTCTTTTCCTTTTGTTGCTTTGAATATATTGATGAATCAGAATTTGTGGTAGCCATTAAAATCCTATAGGGAGTGCTGGTTTTGCTTTCCTCACTTCTAATCCTGGTAATAATTGAGATCTGATACATGAAACAAGAACACGGAGGCCATAGTTTAGACAATTGACTCACTTGGCATAACTAACTATAAGGTGGCTTCGTAAATACATGGTTGAGTTTTCGCCATTGGTCGCTTTTGATTGCCCGAAACAGCAGAATTCTCCATTCAATTGCTTCAAGCTGTATTGATTGCAGTGTTATCAAAGGCGAAAAGCGCAAAAAAGCTCTAAGGTTTGTTGGGGCTTTAAGCGCAAAGCGCAAATAAAGCGGGGCTTTAACGAAGAAAGGCGCAAATGGAGAAAAACTACAAATATGTATGTGTAGTCCAAGACCAATATCTATAAGAATGAATACCAAATATATGGACAAATAAATTGAAGAAAGTTTATAATAAAGTGAAATATCAATTGTTTAGTGTCGCCTCTTCTGGATTACGCTCGTTATCAAGGAAAAGTATGCCTTAGAGCCTTGATGACAACACTGAAACGCCCATTAAGCGAAGCGAAGTGCTCAAGATGTTTTGAGCCTTGCTTCAGAGCTTAAGCGCGCCTTTGATAACACTGATTGATTGATTAAATAGTCAGTTCTGATGTTCTGATCCTCTTGAAAGAAAGTTGTTAGGTTGAATAGCGAGTTTGCTTGCTGCGACCTGCTAATACCCATATAATCCATGAGTACAGATAAGTAGTCTTCCAATAGTAGCCATGAAGATCAATTGGAAGCTGCACACATCCAAACCTTTGTTATTTGTCAAGCAGTGTTTTAACAATTAACACATAAGACTGAATGATCTCACAACATGCTAGAAACTTACCTAAGATATCAGGGTCTCTGGCGCTTCCAGAGTCCTTGCACTTGCCAAGTCTTATTTTCTTCCATCTTCATTATCATTGAACAAATCTTCTGTTCTTGACAGTACCCGTCATGAAGATTGTGCACTGTCATAGCGCTTACAACTCTTCTCCTTTTTATGTTAAATAGGACCATAATGCAATCCCGGGATCATTATGTTCTAGGAAAGTAGATGAAGCCTGATATTGATTTTGGCTCGTATAAGTGTGGTAGATGAAATGACCTGTTGAGTTAGCTGAAGCTAAATGACCTGCTGAGTTAGCTTACAAAACTATCAGATTTTAAGGTAAACTCTCAGGTGCAGGACAGGTTGGAATGGGGAGAATCCAAAGATAGAAGCTACACTGTCAAGAGTGGATACGAAAATCTATGCTACAACAAGGAATTGATGGATTAATGGCCATGGAAACTTATATGGAAGACCAAACTCCCTATAAAAGTAATTGGTTTTACCGTTTTAGCTGGACAACTTTGTACGAGGCCTGCCTTACTCAAGGCAACCTTAGCAGAAGAAGCATTCCTACGGTGAATTGATGTTATATGTGTCAAGGGGGATCTGAGAATGTGAGACATATGTTTCTTCACTGTACAGTAGCAGCTGGCATTTGGAGTATGTTTTTATCAGTTTTTGGACTTGCCTGGTTCATGCCTTACAGTATTAAGGATGCATATGAGAGCTGGTGTTCATGGAGAGTTGGGAAGACCATCAAAAAAACTTGGGAAATGGTGTCTGCTTCTATTTTTTGGTGCATTTGGAATGAGACGAATTGTAGATGCTTTGATGTGATTTCTCTCCTATTCACACTCTTAAAGCTAATAGTATAATCAGCCTTTTTAGTTGGTCCAATCAGGTCCCTTTAATTGTATCTTCTCCTTAGTTATTCAGTAAGTTTTTGTACATGAGCAGACACTCTTATGTTGTATATTTTTGCTATGCATCTTCTTGTGTCACCTTTTGACTTTTTACTGATAGACTTGATTATCATTTTTAAAATCTACTTTATTGGATTATTTGTTTTTGATGCTCCTACGTCATAGCTTTTAATGATACTCTGTTGCTATTTAGGATCTCTGAGATACTGGAATGAGCGCAGCAAAGTAGATCTATTGGCATCAAAATCAGCAGTTTGGGATGATGATGCTGTTTCTAGAGCTCTTGATTGTGCTGCTTACTGGGTTAATGGTTTACCTTTTGTGAAATCTTTGTCTGGCTTTTGGAAATTCTGGCTGTCACCTGGCCCTAGCGACATTCCATTGAATTTTTATGATATCTCATTTCAAGATTCTTCATGGGGAACTATACCAGGTATGATAGAGCTCTACTCACTTTAAAAAAAATGGTACCTGGCTCAGCTCATAGTCCTTCACTGATCTTCAATATCTTGAATGATTGAATTTTTTGAGCACTTATTTCTCCATTGCTATTAGTACCTCTATTAGTTGCGGACAGCCTCCATATTTTTTCCTTTATTAGGATGTTTTTCTCAATAGTAGATATGTTGGCTTTTGGAGATGTAAATTGTTGGACTTTACAAATATACGCTCAAACTTCTAAGGTTTTCATCAACTTGGTTCAATAAAACTACTAGTAGAGATAGATGGAGGACTGTCCCGGCTTGTATCTGGTGGACAGTTTGGAGGGAAAGGAACGCTAGATGTTTTGAAGATAGAAGCAATCCAGTGCAGAAGATTAAACTCAATTGTATTCTTCTTTTTTGTTTTTGGTGTAAACAGATTTACACAGAAGATACATTGACAATCATGGACATACTAGGATCTTGCTAGGTCTTAAATCAGAACATCTATTTATCCTCTTCATGTAAATTTGGTTTTCAGTGCAACCTTTGTACTGATGTTATTAATATATACAATAGTTACCAATTCAAAAAAAAAACTGCTAGTCGCTACTGTTCGTGATCTACCATTGGATTTCCTCAAAGAAAATGATGGTAGAGTGACAAATGTGATTTTACCATTTTTAACGGATTATGCGGCTTCCTGTTAGCTTTTCTTTTGCACTGCCCTTCTCTGTCTTCTTCATCTGCGTTTCTCCTAACTTACGAGAATTAAACAAATTTAAACGCACACAGACAACAACAATAACAATTTGCCCCAATCCCAAACAAGTTGCAATCGGCTATATTTACACACTCATATATGTTCGAACGGCAAACTATAAAAGGCATTCACCATGGAAGGCCCATTTAGTGAAATAGCATGAACAAGTTAACCAAAAACCTCTCAGCAAATCCTTATGAAGCACCTTTAAAGTTGATTGATGTATGGCATTTTTTCCCTCAACACTTCCATCCTGTGGTAAGTAACACATCTAGGGTCAGACCTGACAACTAACAATTAACAATTGCTGTTGCTAGAAGAAGTGTGTATCACCAAGAAATGATTGGATGGTGTTGCCTGCTTGCTTGTGGAGTTGATGGTTTTTGTTTCCTTGACCCGACCTACTTTGGAACCACTAGCCTGCTTGCTTTTGAGTTGATATGGAGTGTAAAGCTTGCTTAACTTTTTAATCCCAGAAAAGCCCTTTACCCTTTTTATTTTGTGTTGGGTGATCAGAAAACTTGTGACTGCTTGATTTGGTGATACTCATAAGATTTGTCAAAATGGAGGATTTACGAGCCTTGAGAGGCCCTACCGCTTTCATAATGTTCACCAAAATGTACTGTATGTTTTGGACTTCTGTTAGTTTTGACTGAACTCTGGAGCGATTGCCAACGGTTAAAGAGGATCCTTGAAATAGATCTAATATCAACACTCTTTTTTCTGAAAAAGAGTCTACACAAAAGCTAGGGTTACGAGAAGGGGAGAAAGAAATTTTTAAACTAGCACGACTGAGAGAAGATGAGTAAGGACTTAAACAAGGTGAAATGTATAAAAAACAATTTTCAACAAATGTGACAAGGGATCATGAGATCAAAGAGAGATGGAGTGGCTATTTTGGTCAATTGTTAATTCGAGCCACGAGAATAATATTATGGATCTCCATACATCTGTGCATGATAGATGGGAATACACTGGGTTCGTTGTTGTTGTCATACATCTGTGCATGATAGAAACAATTTTAATGCATTTGAAAACTAATATCTTCAAATGCATGAAGCTGTCAAAACACTTTTCCTCACAAAACTAATCTATTTTTTCCCCTTCTAATTGTTTATTTATTTTTTTCCTGTTCATTTATGATATACATTCATGTTTATGCTGGAAACTACCTACTAGTAGACTTATCTGTCTTTAGCAGGCCATTTTTCTCTTTCTGACTTTTCTTTTGGATGGGTTTGTCTTTCTGACTTTTGTGTTTTTCTAATCAATACAGTTCCTTCGAACTGGCAGATGCATGGATACGACCGGCCTATTTACACAAATACAATATATCCATTTGCTTTCAATCCGCCTAAAGTTCCAGATGATAATCCCACTGGCTGCTACAGAACTTTTTTCTTCCTTCCAGAAGAGTGGGAAGGTGAGTTTTTATGCTTCTTCAGTTTGTGTCACCCTAAAGTTTACTGCTTGTTTCCTATTCCAATCTCATCTCTCTTATAGATTCACCCATTTCATATTGTAGAGAATGAGAATTAGACAGGAAAGCTTGAATGATAATTCTCTCAAGCTTGGTTGGGAATTTATAGCTATTACAATGTGTACACATTTGGCAAGTGTATAGTTACAAAATAAAAATACTAATCAAATCCCTTCATGGCTAAGTAATAACAAGGACAGGAATAAACCAAGTTGAGAACGAGCTGCCCCCTTTAGTCACATGCCCTACGTTTGGACCAGACATTGGATTGGATTGCCATCCAATCTAATGTCAATGTTCGTCAATAAACCTAATGCCCCAAGGGTTAAAGATGCTCGAGGCGGGATAATTGGAGACTAAAACTTTCTGGCCCCTTTTTATGGTATTTTATTGATTATTAAATAGTCCTTTGAGGTTTGATCTTTACACCTTTGTCCTCAATCCTCATCACACTCGTTACAACAAGCGTGCGTGGACATTTGCATTTTCATTATCCCTTTTTTAAAGTAAAATGTGATGCATTTTCATTATCTACAGGTCGCAGGATATTTCTACATTTTGAAGCAGTTGATTCAGCCTTCTATGCTTGGGTCAATGGAGTTCCTGTTGGATACAGGTTTGTGTTGCATTTTGATATCTCCAGGCTCTTTTTCTCTTTTCTAATTACATACTTGTTTGATATCCCTATTTTAGGTTCTCTTTTCTTAGTGGTCTTGCTATTGAACATATTATAATAGTTGTTTCTACATTGAGGTGAGTCATGTACTCTACTTTTTTGGCTTGTAATTTCCATTGGTGAAATAAGCACAAGTTTATCCTTTTCCTTCACTACGGGGGAATCCTGCGAGAGAACCAAAGCCACACGTTCCCGAGCTTGAGATTGCACCCATTCCACGTGAGGTTCTTGTTCCCAAGACAGTGGTTATTTCGTCCAAGCTATGTGATGAGTACTTATCCATTAAAGTTTAGGGTCTTTTGTGCTTATTATTGTACTTTTGTGGTGAGTGTTGTGAGCTCTAAAAATATGACCTTTGAAGGAGGGAGAACCTGAACACAAGCGAACTCTCCAGTAACATCAGTTGAACATTTCAGCAGCACAAGAGTTTTGGCACCGCAACGGCTTGGAGCAGTGGTGCAACTTAAGCCCATTAACCCAACCAAGCTCAACCTTACCAGGGACCCTACACTCTTTCACATGCCGAGTAGAGAACTTCGACGAGTTTACTATACTTGCCAGTTTGTGCGGCAGATTCTAACCACTTTCCAATGAGGTATTTACTGTTTGCATGTTGACTCCTCATATGGATTGACCCATTTGGGCGTCGCCCATGTCTACCCACGGTAAAATGAGCAGATAGCAAAGCTTATTGAAATGGCTAGAAAGGATGGCTTTTTTGAGCTCAAGCCATTTACGTACAAAGATGCTTTAACATGGCTAGTTCTAGACTTGGACGGAAGCTGTAGAAAATTGGAAAAAGAACCTATTTTCTGTGTGCCTCATGTATACTCACAGAAGATAATTTTTTTGATAACTTGCTTGGTTGAAGGCTTCGTTAAATGGTCAAATCGTCGGAAGTTGTGGTCTTCTGGGCAATGGAGGCTTGGAGAATTAAGAAGGGTCCTTAAGTTCTGGCTGATAGGGACTCCAGGTTCCTCTTTCGCTTTGCCAATGAAAAGGAAGCCATGAGAGTCCTCTATGAAGGCCAAGATGGATGGGGAGATAATTCTTAAAATTGTGATAATGGAGTAAGTGAACTTTGTGTGTGGAAGCCAGGGCAACAGAGTAGAGTGGATTATATCATTAACATAGCTAGAGTTCCAACACATCTCTGGCTATGATAGGGAACGTATGTGAGGTTTTGGGGATGTCATGTGTAGCATGTCTAATGTATCTAGGATTAAGGTGTTGAGAGCAGAGGAGGGAGAAACCCAATTCGGTTGTTATTGAAGACGATGAGCATGGTTTAGGCTATGGTTGTATTGGGAGTTCCAAACCGAGATTTTTAGGGGAAATGGGTGATGGAGATAGGGATAACGGGAGAGCAAGAAGGGAGAAAGAAGGGAGAAAGAAGAGGGAGTTAGGAGGAGAAAGGGAGATGAGGTGGGAAGGAATAGAGGGTGGGGGTGTTGAAGCATAATGAAGTAAATAAAAACATAGCTTTATATTGGCTTAAGCTTTTAGATGAGATGGTAATACAAGTCAACATGGTATAAGAACAAGCAAAGGTCATACAGAGACTCTATAACAACTTAAGCTTTTTGATGAGATGGTCATACAAGCAAACATGGTAGCAAATGTCCTGCGTTCAAGTTTCACCACCACCCATTATCAAAAGGCATTTCACATGCTTGATCCATGAAAGAGAATTATGCGCGCACATAAGGGACCATGCGAAGACATAATTAAGTAAATAAAGGTATACTCTCTCTAAAAGTTGAAGACCTTTTAGATGAGATAGTTATATAATTCTATAAGGGGAAAGATGGAAGAGGAAGGAAAACTCTTACCACTCTAATATATTATAGAAGAGATGATAATGGCTAAAAAAGGTGCAACAGGTGTCGAGCTTTTTAATAAGTGGAAAGGAGGAACTTAAAACCAAGGAAGAAAAGACGGGAATGTCCATTGGATTAGTGAACCGCTTTAGAGTGCTTTGAAGTGTGTATACCAAAGTCACTAAATCCCTAATTAATCTCTTAATTAATTGGTCTAGTTGCCTTATTCCATTTCCAACTCAAATTCTCATTTCTCAAGTCAAATATGGTCTAGAAACATTTTAAGTGGAGCTCGTACCAAATTAATAATGCCAAATAGAGCATCTAATCAAATACCCATAAGAATTGTGTGTATTCATCACATTCAGTACATAGTTACGTCTGAGGGTTCATCATAAATCCTAAGCACAAAGCTTAGCTACTCATGGAATTAAGAATTACAAGCATTCGGAATATAAATCCCATGAATGGCAATGAGTAAGAGAGAAGAAATTGCAAACTAAGTATCCCATGCTTGGAAAACTTCTTCAATCTTCACTGTCAACTGATAAGTACCATTTCCCTATGAAAGCTGATTGTTAAATGGACCCTGGGCCAAACTCAACCCGAAAAACTAGTTCAAAAGGTGAGTATTCACCAAAACTATATAAGGAGACCAAGAAACCCAAATCCCACCGATGTGGGATTCAATATCCCCCCTCACGCCCAGGCCTGCAAGCTGGAGCGTGAACAACATAAATGGGGGCCCACCATCGGTAACAATAAATTAGGATGAGACTGGCTCTAATATCATGTTAAATTCCTTGGGCCTAACTCAACCCAAAAGTTTGTTCATGAGGTGAGAATTGCTCAAGACCATATAAAGAGATAAAGAAATCCAAGTCCCACCGATGTGGGACTCAACACTGATCTTCTAGTACAAGTGTACAAATTTCTATTTATAGCAAATACTAAGTTTTCACGAACAACATCACTACCCTTGCTAGCTCGGACAATTTTATTCTTCACGCAACGCCTGACTCTCATTTCTAGCGTAGCTTCAGTTCTATCCAAGATTCATTTCAAATGTTCTATCTTCTGATTGGTCCCTCACCATTATTTGTCGCGACACATTTATAATATATGAAAATGACTTGAAGTTTCTATCGTCTAAACACACAGCGCCTCACTGTTCTTCTAATGTGCTACATCATGGCTGCTGAATACTTTGTGGAATTTTGGCTTTTTCCAATGTAGTGTTTCACTTTCTTTCATTGTTTCCATCAACACCGTAGAAGGTAAGCCACTCTTAACTTCGCATAGGCCGTAAAGTTGATCTTTTCTTCTTTGGTAGTCCTCCTTTTTAAAGCTCATTTCCCTCTTAGAATTCCATATTCAATATAATTGGAAAGTTGCACATAGATATTCTCCAAGATCATGAATCTAAGCATATTGTAGGCAGAGAGTCATGCTGGGGGAATTGGAATCCTCCGAGAGTCGTTGTCACTTTGGATATTGTAGGCGGATTAGAGTTGAGGGGGTCGAGGGGGCTATGCGTAAGATGAGCAGGGGAAAAGCTACCGGACCAGATGAAATCCTACTGGAGTTTTGGAAGAGTACGGGCAGGGCGTCTTGAAATGGCTCACTAGATTATTTAATGTCGTTTTAAGGACGAAAAAGATGCCCGATGAATGGAGGTAGAGTATGATGGTTCCTGTGTACAAGAACAAGGGTGATATCCAAAATTGCAACAACTATCGGGGTATCAAGATGCTTAGCCATAGTATGAAAGTCTTGGAGAGGGTGGTGGAGCTGAGGGTGAGGAGGAGTGTGTCTGTTTCCGAGAACCAGTTTGGGTTTATGCCGGGGCGCTCGACTACGGAAGCCATTTACCTTGTTAGGAGATTGATGGAGCAGTATAAAGAGAAGAACATGGACTTTCATATGGTTTTCAACGACGTAGAAAAAGCCTATGATGAAGTCTCGAGGGAGGTCCTGTGGAGATGTTTGGAGGCTAGAGGTGTACCTGTTGCTTACATTTGAGCGATTAAGGATATGTATGATGGAGTTAAGACCAGGGTAAGGACAATAGGAGGGGACTCGGATCACTTCTTGGTCATGATAGGGTTGCACCAGGGGTCAGCTCTTTGCTCTTTTTGTTTGCTGTAGCGATGGACGTATTGATGTGCCACATCCAAGGGGAGGTGCCGTGGTGCATGTTATTTGCAGATAACATTGTATTGATTGACGAGACGCGAGGCGGCGTTAACATGAGGTTAGAGATGTGGAGATAGACCCTGGAGTTTAAAGGTTTCAAGTTGAGTAAGACTAAGACAGAATACCTGGAGTGTAAGTTCAGTGGGGTGACTTGGGAAGTGGAAGGGGAGGTGAGGCTGGATTCACAAGTCATCCCTAGGAGAGGAAGTTTTAACTTTTAAGTACTTTGGTCTGTTATACAAGGGGATGGAGAGATCGACGAAGATGTCACACATTGTACTGGGGCGAGATGGATGAAATGGAGACTTGCTTCCGGTGTATTGTGTGATAAGAAGCTGCCAGCTGAACTTAAAGGTAAGCTCTACAGAGCGGTGGTCAGGTCGAATATGTTGTATGGGGCTGGGTGTTGGCCAGTCAAGAGCTGCCATGTTCAAAAGGTGAATGTAGCAGAAATGTGGATGTTGAGATGGATGTGCGGGCACACACGGTTAGATATGATTAGGAATGAAATTATCCGAGACAGGGTAGGTGTGGCCCCAATTGAGGTCAAGATGCGGGAAGCGAAGCTTAGATGGTTTGGACGTGTGAGGAGGCGGAGCACAGACGCTCTGTTCAGGAAGTGTGAGAGGTTGACATTGGAAGGCCTAAGGAGAGGTAGAGGTAGGCTGAAGAAGAATTGGGGTGAGATCATTAGGCACGACATGGCACAACTTCAGCTGAGCGAGGACATGACCCGCGATAGGAAGGTGTGGAGGTCGAAGATTAGGGTAGTAGGGTAGTTAGTTTAGTGTTCTCCCTGTCATACCGGTAGTATTAGTACATACTTTAGTATTCTGTTGGCATTAGATTTCTAAAACTACCAGTCATTTCTTTCATTGCAGTCACCTGATTATTTGGTTGTTATTTGTGCTTCTTTTGCATGCCTTCTAATTGTTGAGCTTCTTGTTTTTCTCTTCTTTAATGTGGTGCTTATGCTTCTCTGAGCCAAGGGTCTATTTGAAACAACCTCTATGTCTCCACAAGATAGGGGTAAGGTAGCGTACACACTACCCTCCCTAGTCCCCACTATGTGGGATTATACTGGTTTTTTTTTTTTGGTTGTTGTTGTTATCATCATCAATCTAAGCATTGGAAAGTGATAATTGTGATGTGAAAGAATCATAAAATACCTAACTTATCAATTTTTAAAGGCATGCCCTATTCATTTATTTCTTGTATTTTTGTTGATAATCACTCTCTTGACTTTGACTCCTAACGCATTCCAAGTACATGGATTGTTTCTGGGGTTCTTCATTATGCTATCAATAATGTCATATATCTCGACTCCTCCATTTCTCACCTTATGGTGATATTTACTTGCTGTTTGATTTTTACTTGGTTTCATTTGATTTCGAACATAGTACAGTTATGTTGTTATCTCATGCTGAACTGAGAGGCTTGAAGCTAAAGTACAGACGAAAGTCTCAGTTACATAGATCTTTGTAATGGATGATTGATGTAACTTTTATTGAATGGTTCAGTCAGGATAGCAGGCTCCCTGCCGAATTTGAGATCACGGGTTTTTGCCATCCATGTGGGTCGGAGGAAATAAATTGTCTGGCTGTTCAAGTGATGAGATGGTGTGATGGTTCCTATCTTGAAGATCAGGATCATTGGTGGTTGTCGGGCATACACCGCGACGTGCTTCTTCTAGCAAAGCCTAAGGTGTGAACTTTTCCTTTTAAATGAGTTTCGTATTTCCTCTTTCTCTGGAACTATTTTTGGAATCTGGATACTGGAGATGATAAGATTTGGAATCTGGATACTGGAGATGATAAGAAAACTAACTTCCAAGGTGTTCTTCTGAATGTTAACGATATAAATACAGAAAAAACATCTGCACCCCTTTTGCTAAAGACTTACCTCACATCCACTGGCTCCAGCTACTTTGTCCTTCTTATCTTACTCGCCTTCAGTATGATCACCTTCTTTGTGTTCACCACCTTCCGTTTTTTCTCTTTCATTTTATCCGCCCAGGTGAAGGCAAAATCTCTCCTTATAGAATAAGTTAAAATGCTCTCCTTGCCAAAACCTGCAAAAGGCTTCCTGAGAAAGCAATTGTTTCAGTTCAGATTATCTAGTATCTTGAATTTTTGGAGTGTTACTGCTTATATTACGAAGAAAAAGTAATAAATACAAGCAATAGAAATAACTAGGAAGAGTCACTTAAACGATGAACAATGAACGTGAATTTGAATAAAAGTAGAGGTAGAAATAAATGGTGGCTAGGTAGAGGCGGAGCCAAGATTATAAGTGTATAGGTTCTGAATTTTAATACAGGAACGCGACATCAAGCTAATATACAATAATAACAAGACAAGAAACGAGTACCAATATTTAATACTCCCTCTGTTCCAATTTATTTGAACCTGTTTGACTGGGCATGGAGTTCAAGAAAAAAATGAAGACTTTTGGAATTTGTGGTCCTAAACAAGTTAAAAAGGACCCCAGAATATTTGTGTGGTTATAAAAGCTTCTCATCAGGGGTAGAATTGTAAGTTTAAGCTAAATTGTTTCCAAATTTAGAAAGGGGTCATTCTTTTTGGAAGGGACCAAAAAGGAAATAGGTTCACCGTTCACATAAACTGGAACAGAGGGAGTACTATATATTCAATAAGTAACGAACCATTTAAACATAATATATGAATTTTAATATTATCTTACAATTGCATTCGATGACTTGTCATATTTTGTAGAACGATAAATGATTGCAGCATTAGGCACTTTCAAGTTTCAAATATTTCATTCTTTATATATCAAACTAAACAATCATTTAAAAAGTTATTACCAATGCAAGTCATTTTTAATAAATTTCATTTAAAAGGAACACTTTTCATCGTTGCATTAGCGACATATAATATCAAACATAAACAAACAAACAAGTCTCCATATCTTGTGCATATTTGATTTTATAGTTCACTGCATATGATAGTAGATGCATAGAAAAACTTTGTTCCTTTCCTTTATTTTTTCCTTATTGATATGAATAAGGTTCTGTTTTAGCTAATATATGAAGAAAGTTATCAGATGTGCAAAGTTCCCTCGCCAGCTTAATGCGCACATCATTTTCTAGTCTAAACAAATATTGCTATACAAAATGGCCTTTTTTTTAAAGAAAAACTATTTGTTGTCTCTACCCTTATAAGTTGAATATCTCACTTTAATTTGATCTTGCATCATAAAAAAAAAATAAAAAAAATTGAAGATTTAAATTGCTTAATATTTGTCTATTAAACTTGTGAGGCCATGCATTATAAACTATTAAAATTTATGAAAGTCAGAAATGAAAAAGAATAAAATATATGGTTCCTAGCCTCCGATTAATACACAAATCATATTCACATGGCAATGGTGAGACACAAAGTGAAAAGACCGGTTTAAAATTTTAGGGGAAGCACTGCACAATAATACAAATATAAGATTCAACCTTTGGAATCAAAAGTTTTAAAATAAAAGTAAAATCTACGTAAAAATCAAAAGACAAAAGAAAGGCAAACAAGAAAAATCAGGGATTGACCTTGAAGAAAAATGTGACCAGCTGAGGCTTTAGATTGATGTTGAACAATGCCAAATTTTTTCTAAAACCCTCTCTCTCTCACTCGCTTTTCTTTTGATTTCGATATGGTCAATTGTCAAAGAATTGAAGGACAGGGAGAGTGGGCCTTCTTTGTTGGAGATTCTGTCCTTTTCTTCTTTGCCTTAATTGGTTTGTGGTTCTTTTTCAAAAAAGAAAAGAAAAACATCGTTAAAAACAACAAGTTGGCAACACATTTTGGGAGACTCGAACACACATGGGTGACCGCAGAACCCAGAGCGCTTATCGCTGAACCCAAAGCCTCCTTGTTGCTAGGTTCGGCGTTCAAAGATTATATAGGTTCAGTGAAATTTTCAATAAAGTTACTGGGTCCGGAAAAAAACCACTGGGTTCGCCCGAATCCACACTCATTACTATAGCTCCGCCCCTGTGGCTAGGTATGGATTTAGCCATGGTAGAGTACAAATGTGACTTGGAAGTCTTGAATTATGACGTGCTCGAGGCACACTTAAACCCTGAAGTTAGGTGCAATTCATGCTGGGCTTCGCTTCGGTTTGGTGGACTTCAGTGTAAGTGTGTGGTACCAATGGTTCAGCACTCATAGAGTCCATCTGATAGAGGAGGGCAGAACTAAACAATTTAGCTAGCAAAGTAATGTATGAATTGATAAAAAATGTTATGGATGATTATGTTAGTGAGCACAAGAAATTAGAAATTTAGTATAAGAAAAGTAAACACAAAATTCAAAGGGAAAACTCAATATTACATCTTTGCATCTGGATCGGAATGTTTAAATGGATTTGAAATTGATTGACCTGGTTTTTGTTTGTACTCCATCCAGGAAAGAATGTTAATATTATCATTTGGGAGTCAAACAATTATTTCTTTGATTTGTGACTTTTACATCCACTGAATGCTTTCAATTAATGATATTCCACTTCATAAAAAAAACAATTGTTTCTTTGACTAAAAGAATTCAAAGTTTTTGAATACTTTAAACTTTAAAAAATTGTGTTTTTTTAATATGTTTATGTAGCTTCTAAATGTGTAAAATTGAACTCCAAAAAATTTAAGAATCATTGTCCCAAAATATACATAAATTTAGGTGCCGCTAGGTTGGTGCTGTAAGAGAGTTAATCTATGAATAAAAATCAGCATAATATAGTACATTGTTTGGTTGGTGTTTTAAGGAGAGTTAATCTTGGTATAAAATCCAGCATAGCATATATAATGTTTGGTTAGCTCGTTGGCTTTCTTCTTTTCTTCATACATAATACCGACATAAATTAATGAAAAATTTGTGTACTTTATGTGGGGTAGAATGTGGAATAAGCCTATGGGTATTAAATACTACATGGATTAAAACATTAAAATGACAAAACTAACCTTCATAATAGTGAACAAGCTTTTCCTTTGCAAGTAATTTTTTTTAAAAATTATATACTATATTAATTTGTAATAGATCAAGCTAAATATCCAACCAAAAAAAAAAAATTCCAACAGTATATCCCTTGCATAACTACCTGCATTGCTAATTCCTGTATAACTCGTATCTAAACCAAACGACCCATTAAATGTCTTCAGTTGATGAGTTTTAGCTACTGTGACTTCGTCTGTAGCAAGAATGGGGATCCTTCCATGAATTAATTTCCTGTTTTAATGTGGCACACTAAATAGGTGAATATGCTATGACTGCTACTTACCGTTTGGTTTTTAGAAAGCAAAAGTACTGCTACTTACCTTTTGGTTTTTAGAAAGCAAAAGTTATGGGAAACTAAAGTTAACTATGGTAAGACTGTAAGAGTTGATTCCCCCAACTTGCTCGGGAGGCATAGTTGTTGTTGTATAGTAAGAATCGATTACCCAATAGTTGTTGTTGTTGTATAGTCGAAGGAAGGTTGCTATTCTGTCAAGGCTGGATATACATCTTTGACAGCACAAAATGAAATGGTAGAAAGCTGGCCATGGAAGCTTATTTGGAGAACAAGAGCTCCATTAAAAGTCACCTGCTTTTGTTGGACTGCACTACAAGATGCATGCCTCACTCAGGATAATCTAAGGAAAAGAAGCTTCCAGATTGTAAATAGATGCTACATGTGTCAGAACAATGAAGAAACCAACAGCCATTTGTTTCTACACTGTCCAGTAGCTGCTGATGTGTGGAACATGTTTCTTTCACTTTTTGGACTCAACTGGGTCATGCCTCAGAGAGCACCAAGGAAACCTTTAGAAACTGGAATACATGGAAAGTTGATAAAGCCATCAAACAAGACTGGAGAATGATCCCTGCTAGTATTTTNCTGTCCAGTAGCTGCTGATGTGTGGAACATGTTTCTTTCACTTTTTGGACTCAACTCGATCATGCCTCAGAGCACCAAGGAAGCCTTTAGAAACTGGAATACAGGGAAAGTTGATAAAGCCATCAAACAAGTCTGGAGAATGATCCCTGCTAGTATTTTTTGGTGTTTATGGACAGAAAGAAATAGGAGATGCTTTGATGGTGTATCAACTCCAATTCACTCTATTAAGGCTAGGTGCATAATGTTTCTTTTTAGTTGGCACAAATTGTTCCCTGTAGACACCCCTCATAGCTTTCTGAACTTTGTCAGCACCTTGGTCTTAGATTAGCATTTCATGTAATAGAGCTGACTTAGTTGTTTTTGCTGTATTATCTTTTGTACTACTGCATCTTCTTGATGCCATCAATGAACAAATTACTTCATCAAAAAAAAAAAGAATCGATTACCCAATAGTTCTTAAGTTGAAAAACGCATAGACTTTTCCTTTTCAGAAAATGGACTTTATCATGAGACCAGGGGCGGAGGCAGGGGGGCGCAAGGGTGTTCACCCGAACACCCTTCGCCGAAAAATTACACTGTATATATAAGGCAAAATCTATTTTTTATCTCTATATATTAAGTTTTGAACACCCTTGACACAAGGCAAATGTTTGGCTCGGTGGTCAAGGGTGTTCAAATGTGTAGAAGATCCTAGGTTCGATTCCCGTGAGCTGCAATCCAATTTTTTTTGAACACCCTTAGTATATATCCTGCCTCCGCCACTGCATGAGACCATCCCATTAAATATTGATATTAAATTTGGGATAAGGGGAATAGGAGTTTTACTACTGAGATGCTTTATTAGCAATAGCATGTTGCATTTGCTTAAAGTGCAATAACAGAAGTGTCAAGATTGACTTTTCTCTCCTTGAATCAAGTGTCGGAAGGTTTTGCTATCTCTATCTGGAAATGATGCAGTTCTTTTAGCTTGAGAATCAGTCCTAGTCATTTGAATCATATTTATTTCTGTTGATTCTATGCAGTTTTTCCTCTTTTTCATTACACTTTAGGCAAGTGTATAGGAATCGTGGGAAGTTTGTTTTATTAAGACTTTATGCAATGTTTTGGTTGAGAGCAGCTCATCTCCTTTTTACCATTCTTTATATCACTATGACTGACTTGTTCTCCCTCTTAGTTTTCCCCGTCTTTTGTTGGAATTTCTCTGTTTTGGCTAGGTCATTGCTGACTTCTTACCTGTCTTTTCTGATGCAGACATTTATTGCCGATTATTTCTTTAGAACAAACATGGCCGAAGATTTTTCTTATGCAGACGTAGAGGTAATCATAGAATGCCAATGGCTTCTTATATTCCCTTTTCTTTTTCACTGTCCTACTTGTGCAGTAGATTATACAAAATGTATACAGTTTTGTCACCGAATTGTGGAAATTTGCTGGAATTTAGAAACCATCATCACCCTACTAGATGGGGAGAAGGCAGAGAGGCAGGTGGCTGAGTGAGAAAATGCGTAGAGATCTGAATTTTTGCTAATAAATGTTAAGCCTGATAGAACCTTTGACTTTTACTTTATTTGTTTTTGTTTTTTTGGATAACCGAGAAATCTCCGAGGACTAGTGGCGCATGGTTCAAAACTCAGTGGATAATGGATGCCCCTCTACCCTTCCCCACTTAAATACCAAGCTTTTGTCGGAGGTTTTAAACTCGTGACGTCCGCCTATTCCACATACCACAAGTTGCATTCTTATTACCGGACCAAAGCCCTGGGGCTTTACTGTGTTTCTTTAAAGTGTTGTTTTTGTGTGCCAATATATCTTGTCAATCTTTACTAGCATCTCAGGTTAAGAATTTCCCCAATGTTTTACAAACTTCGGCCGGTCCTCATTTCCTGGCTGATTCTTTTGTATGGACATTATGATTTGTTTTGACTTAGAAGAAAAATGTAAGTTAGTCTTATAGGAAGTGATTATAAGGATAACTTTTGCTATGTCTTTATGTTCACATTGTGTCATGCAGCACACAACCAATTTCCATCAATTGGTTTCCCTTGTTATTGTTTCCTTAGTGAAGAGGATCAAAGTCTTGTGCTTCTATTTTGTTACCTTACACACTTTCCATTTACTTTTATTTCTGTTTTTTGCGAAATTTATTTTCTTTTATTTTTCTGGGATGCGGAGGTAAGCGCGGGTTAGCCCTTTTTGGTTGGCTTTATTTTGCCGGTCAACAGAGTTATCTTAAAATGTGGACATGTCCAGAGATTGGATCTCTTTAGTCAACAATAGCAACTGAGCCTCAATCCTAAGCAAGTTGGTGTCAGCTATATGAATCCTCACTGTCCATATGTAGCTCCATTTAAGTTTATCTCTATCCAATATTATTCAAATTAAAATAATAATTAAATCAAAAAGCAGTGAAGTTCTTTATACTTCTTACTAACATATAAATCACAATGGTTATTTCATGAATTTGAAATTATTGTTACACCGTTAGTTTTAAAATCCATTTCCTTTATCCTAATATTTAGATCTACTTTGACTTGCACGGACTGTAATACTGTAAGAGCAAAATGTTTGATTAGTTGTTCTTGTTTTATTTTGTTAATACTTTTGCTTTTGACGAAGTAAGAAATATTTGAATAGATTGTTATATTGAGGAGAAGTTTAAAGAAAGTTACTAATGTAAAAAGTACAATACGAAAGAATGCCACTTCAAATTCAAATAAATATTCAGAAAGATGGTGAATAGAGTGCTTGATTATTCCCTCTAAGCTGTTGGGTTTAAATAACCTTTGACAAAAATGCAAATAAAGAAGACTACAATTACATGCCAACAAAATCTCCTAATTACTTAATTATATGGATTTGTGTGATTACATGGATTTATGTATATTTTCATATTTATATCGTATTAATTCTTGCCATATTTAACACTCCCCTTCAAGTTGGAGCGTACAAGTCATATGCTCCTAGCTTGCTACAGATATAGCCAATTTTGGATCCTCGGAGTGATTTTGTGAGGACATCTGCTAGTTGGTCTTTTGAGTTGACAAAACTCGTAACAATGCACCCAAACTCAATCTTTTGTCGAATGAAGTGACAATCTACTTCAATATGCTTCGTTCTTTCATTAAATATTGGATTTGAAGCGATATATAATGCGGCTTGATTATCACAAATCAATTTCATCGGCTTGTCCCCTCCAATCTTTAACTCCCGTAGAAGTTGCCTTAGCCATATAAGCTCGCAAGTGGCCGATGCCATAGCCCGATATTCTGCCGCTGCGCTTGACCTAGCCACCATATCTTGCTTTTTACTTTTCCGGGATATTAGGTTGCCTCCAATTAAAATACAATAACCTGAAGTGGACCGTCTATCAGAGGGAGAACCTGCCCAATCTGTATCAGAATACCCAACAATGTTTGCATGTCCCTTGTTTTCATACAATAAACCTTGTCCCGAAGAACTTTCGACATATCTTAGGATGCGAATTGCTGCATCCCAATGACTGTCGTAGGGGGCTGGAGAAACTGGCTAACCACACTTACTACAAATGAGATATCAGGTCTCGTGATCGTAAGATAGTTAGAGTTTGCCAACAAGTCTTCGATATCTTCCCGGATCTTTTAAAGGCTTACTTTGTCCCAAAACAAGTTTAGTATTTGGATCCATGGGACTGTCCACAGGTTTGCAGTTCACATACCAGTGAGATGACAATGCCGCTGCTAGATTGTGCCACCTCAATGCCTAGAAAATATTTTAGTTTTCCCAGATCCTTAGTCTGGAATTGACTTGAAAGATGTTGCTTAAGTTGGATAATACCTTCATGATCATCACCTGTGATGACAATATCATCAACATAAACAATTAGAAAGATACATTTGCCATGAGATGAATGCTTATAGAATACTGAATGATCAGCTTCTGTTCGGGTCATTCCAAATTGGTGGACAACAGTTCGGAAACGGCCAAACCATGCCCTAGGAGACTGCTCGAGACCATAAAGAGATCGACGGAGTCGACAAACTAATTCAGACTCCCTCTGAGCAACAAACCCTGGTGGTTGCTCCATATATACTTCTTCAACAAGTTCTCCATGAAGGAATACATTCTTAATGTTTAACTGAAAAAGAGGCCAATGACTCATCGTTGCCAAAGAGATAAGAACACGGTCATATGCCATCTTTGCAACTGGTGAAAAGTATCACCATAATCAACACCGTACACCTGGGTATACCCTTTAGCACTGGTCTTGCTTTAAGGCGATCAACCGCTCTGTTTGAACCTACCTTGATGGTAAACACCCATCGACAACCAACAGTGGTTTTCCCTTTAGGTAAAGGGACTATCTCCCAAGTACGGTTATCGTGCAAGGCATTCATCTCTTCAATCATAGCCTGACACTAACCTGGATGGGCCATTGCTTCTTCCACAGTCTTTGGAACCTTGAAAGCGGATAAGCTAGTAATAAAAACATGATATAAAGGTGATAAATGATGATAACTTGAAAAGGTATAAGTGGGAGTTTGATTGGCAGTAGTTCTAGTACCTTTTCGGAGAGCAATGGGGAGATCAGTGACATCGGATGATTGCTCAACCGAAGCATGAGACATTGCTGGAGAAGGCAATGAGTTACCCGGTGGGCTTTATGTACCTGCATTAGGATCAGAAGTATCAACTGGATTAGTAAGTGGAGAATTAGGTCGAGGGCGTCTAGAATAGACTTGGAGTGGTGGAGCTGGAGTTGGAGGCGAAAAGGTTGGAACTGGAAGAGCTGTGGCTATGGCCTTCTGATTTAATGAATTAGGAGAAAAATACGGGGAAGTCTTAAAAGAGGTAACATCTGCTGAGATTAAGTACCTATTTTGAGGGATCAAAGCATTTGTATCCTTTTTGTAGACGAGAGTACCCTAAAAAGGCACATTGGATAGCCTTTTGCTGAAGTTTGTCTTTTCCCGGGGTAAGATCATGAACTAAACAAGTACAGCCAAACACACGTGGAGGAAGTGGGAAGATAGGTTGTTTTGGATAAAGGACCGAGTTTGGACTCTTGTACTGCAAAATAGAGGAGGGCATACGATTAATTAAATAACAAGCAGTAATAACTGCATTGCCCCAAAAACGTAAAGGAATATGATTGTGAATAAGTAATGTCCGAGCCGTCTCAATAAGATGTCTGTTCTTTCGTTCTGCAACTCCATTTTGCTGTGGAGTATGTGCACAAGAAGACGAGTGTAATATACCTTGTGATGACATGAAGGAAGAAAGAGAAGAAGAGAAGTATTCTAGGGCATTATCACTGATTAATTTCTTTATGGAAACATCAAATTGATAGCGAATCTCAGTGCAAAAGTTCTGAAAAATAGAGAACAATTCAGATTTGTTTTTTATTAAAAATAACCAAGTGCACCGAGAATAATCATCAATAAATGTAACAAAATAACGAAATCCTAGTGAAGAACTGCCACGACTTGGACCTCATATGTCCGAGCGAACAACTTCAAACATAGAGGAAGACCTATTATTGACACGCTTTGGGAAAGAAGCACGAGTATGTTTCCCAAGCTGACGTGACTCACATTCTAACAAAAATAAACTAGATAGACTGGGGACCATCTTCTGTAGCTTTGAAAGACTTGGATGTCCCAATTGATTATGAAGCAAATCAGAGGAAATAGTGGAAGTGAAGGCAACTGGTGGTTTTGGAATGGATAGTTTGTACAGACCGTGTGACTCTTGTCCTCTTCCAATCACCTGTCTCGTACTCCGGTCCTGCACAAAAACAGAATCCTCAGAAAAGATTACAAGACCCTTGAGGTTGTTGGTTAATTTACTAATGGAAATACGATTATACGGACATTCAGGTGCAAAAAGAACTGAAGTTAAAGGTAAAGAAGGTAGAGGGTGAGCTGCACCTATTCCTTTGATAGCAGTCTTTGATCCATTAGCTAAGGTAATAGTAGAAAGACAGATGAAGATTAAAGACAGAAAGAAAATTTTTGTTACCAGATATATGATCAGTAGCACCAGAGTCAGAAGACTGTGCGACATAGGCAAAAGAGTTACTATGTTGCACTGTGCAAGCTATAGATGAGGTAGATGACTGTTGCTTTGATGATTGGTACTGAAGATAATCATTATAATGTGAGATGATCTATCCTTGACATCTGGTGTAGGTAGAATACCCTCTCCATTGTGAGCCACATTGATTGCATGTCGAGGACGATCATTGTTACGTGGAGGCTTACCATAAAGCGACCAACAAATATCACGTTTATGCCCTCCCTTATCACAATATGTGCAATGTTTAGTGCTTTTCCCTTTTCCTTTTCTGGGTCCATTTTGAAAAGTGTTAGTTTGTACAGCCAGTATAGATGTATCATATGAGTTTACCTCCGGTGTAGATGTGATGCGCAACAATTTGGCAGATACTTCCTCCACGGTAGGAACGCATGCGCTAGCAAGAATCTGGTCTCGAACTAAGGAGAGATCAGATCTTAATCCAATCAAGGCTAGAACCATAAAAAATCTATCTCTCCTGATCATCCAACTTGTCAGTAAAAGACATACGAGAATCAAATTGATCCTTTAAGGATTCTACTTGACCAAGATAGCTTGCCATGTCTTGTTGATTTGTTGCAGGTGGACAATGTCTGAAACTGCCTTGTAAATGAGTTGTATGTCATTTGTATACAAGGTTTTGGTCTTGTTCCAAACCCTGCAACATGTCTTACATGACTGAAAACGATTTAAGTAACTTACTGCCAAGAGAATTCCATAGAAGACTGCATAATTGAGCATCTATTTTAACCCAAGTTGGTCTATCAGATGCTCCAATCTCTGTATAATTCTTGATCAAGTGATCTTCATATCCTTGACCTATAAACCACAGTTGTACAGAAGCTGCCCAAGAGGTATAATTTCCACTACCATCCAACTTGACAGTAGTAATTGTTGGAGATGGTGAGGAGGAAAAAATCGACTTTCCAGTAATTTGATTTTCAACTGCTTTATCATCTCCCATTGTTGTATTCATTACACAGGAACTGCTGAAAGTAGTGGACGAGGGTAACTACAAAACAAGAGAAATAGGAAGAAATAGAGAAAACTGATGAGTCGACCAAGGAGGATCTGGTTCTTCTATAGTCTTTTAATTTAAGGAAGAAAAATGAGATGGAGCAGGGACTAAAAACCCTAGCTCTGATACCATGAGAAAGAAGAGAAGAAAGATGGTGAATAGAGTGCTTGATTATTCCCTCAAGCTGTTGGGTTTAAATAACCTTTGACAAAAATACAAATAAGGAAAGACTAAAATTACAAGCCTACAAAATCTCTTAATTACTTAATTCCAGGGATTTGTGTATCTTTTCGTATTTACATAGTATCAATTCTTGCCATATTTAACAAAATATAAAGTGGCAACAGCTTATAATGGTTTAATCATTACAACGAGAAATTTTTGTCACTTTAGGATGTCATTTTTATGTGAAGGAGTTGAAAGCTTGTGACATAAGTTTGCTGATTTTACCTTATTCTGTCCATAATGCAGGTGGAAGTAAAAATTGATAATTCTTTCGAGAATAACGGCATTGTCGACTTCACTATTGAAGCTTCACTCTATGACAGCGGAAATTGGCTTAGCCGCTCAGACCATATTGATTTGCTTTCTGCTAACATTGCGGATCTAGAGTTAGTACTGTCTTCTGATCCTTGTTTGGGATTTAAAGGCTACATGCTTGTGGGGAAGGTGCAAGCACCTAAACTTTGGTCTGCAGAGCAAGTAATTAATTTTTCTCAACTTTAAATCCAAACCATGATAATGTTTTACAATGCTGTTTTCCTTGTTTGACATTTCATATAGGGCATTTTTTTCGAAACGCAATTATTGCACACTCATCAGATGCTACACTCAGAACTCATTTGAAATAGGGTTCGGTTTTAGCTCTTATACTATGTTCCATTACATATTAGTAGCAGTAGTACAATGTTAGTCATTTATTATAATCTGGTAGTCTGCTTTTTCTCCTGCACTCCCTTGCAGGGAAGCTTAGAGTGCAAGGAATCTTTCTCCTGTATGCTTTATCATGAAGTTCGACTTCTACATTTTGAATGACCTTGTCATATATTGAGTTCCGAAGCTTTAGTTAAGATTTGCACGATGTATTTCCAGTTATAACTAGGAAATGATGGAAGACTTTTGATACCTCGTGTATAAACTTCACTCTTTCTTAGGTCCCCTTAGCAAATTGGGTTTTAAGTACACCATGATACTGAATTTACAGCCTTCTCCATGATTATATCAATCTCACATTTGAAAATTAACATTGTATTAGGAAGTCAGCTTTGACATGTTGCTTAGGCAGGATGAGACTTGGCTTGTAGTTGCAGAAATTCACCCAATTATCATCTCTTTCTAGGGATTGAGCTGTCTTTCAATTTATCAGGACTGAATTTCAGATGGTCCTCTCTGACCTCAAATAGATTTAATTTACTCTAATGCAATTACTGCAGCTTTGAAGAAATGCCTTATCCATTTCATTTATCTGCTGACAGCCAAATCTCTACACTCTTGTTGTCACCCTAAAAGATGCATCAGGGAACTTGGTTGATTGTGAATCATGCCAAGTTGGTATGAGAAAAATATCAAAAGCCCCAAAACAGCTGCTAGTAAATGGGCATCCAGTAGTAATAAGAGGAGTGAACAGGCATGAGCACCATCCACGTCTTGGAAAGACAAACTTGGAGTCCTGCATGGTCAAGGTTTGTTTGTTAGTTCCTTTTTCTTTTTGTTTAAACGTTGGATATGTTGCTCTTCACTGTCAAATAGCAGGCATACTTATAGGTTATCATTTTAATATCTTCCTATTTTCTGTTGAAGACAAATCATACTATTCTGTTACTTCTTGTAGGATTTGGTTTTGATGAAACAAAACAATATTAATGCTGTCAGGAACAGCCATTATCCTCAGCATCAACGATGGTATGAGTTGTGTGATCTGTTTGGCATGTACATGATCGATGAGGCCAATATCGAGACACACGGTTTTTTTGATTATCCAAATTATAAGCATCCTACACAAGAATCTTGTTGGGCTGCTGCCATGATGGATCGTGTGGTCGGCATGGTTGAAAGGGACAAAAATCATGCCTCTATTATAATATGGTCCATAGGGAATGAGGCAAGCTATGGACCGAATCATGCAGCGCTTTCTGGTATATACCTTTTCATTATTGTCACTGTCCATTTTCTGTTTTGAGAACCCTTTGTTCTTCAAAAAGTAAAGTGCTAGTAAGCTTTCCAAGGGATGTAAGGACACTGCTTCTTGTGCATATATGTGTGGGCACAATTTCAAAAGCAGATGCTTCTCTTCAGTTTTCCCCATTTGAGCTATAGGAGAATTAATTTGTGTCTTACTTATAGAGGAACAGTAGTTTAGCCACAAAACCATCCCTGAAGGGACCACTTTTAATATACTTCGTTAACATTCCTAAGGCATGTTTGATATATTGGTTGCATCTATAATTGCTAGGTAGATTTGGTTATAGTTTAATGATCAAAACAGTACAAATATCTAAAGGGGCAGCCCGGTGCACTAAGCTCCCGCTATGCGCGGGGTCTGGGGAAGGGCCGGACCACAAGGGTCAATCGTACGCAGCCTTACCCTGCATTTCTGCAAGAGGCTATTTCCACGGCTCGAACCCGTGACAGAACAGTACAAATATCTGAATGACTAAAATTACTGACTAATGTTTTAAATACTCCTTAGAGAACCAAGTCAGGAGGATGCTCAATTGACAACAACAACAACATACCCAGTATAATCCTACAAGTGGGATATGGGGAGGGTAGTGTGTATGCAGACTTTACCCCTATCTTGTGGAGGTAGAGAGGCTATTTTCGAAGACCCTCCGCTCAAGAAAAAAATGAAAAGGAGCAGTAGCTATAAGCAATAACAACAACGATATCGTAAAATAACTGAAGCGAAAGATATAACAGATGTAAATATAACTCTACGAAAAAAGAGAAAGAGAAAAAGAAAAAAGAAAACAAGACTATACTACTGCCACTGGGATGACAAAAGAATACACTCAAATCTTTTATCCTAATCCTCGACCTCCAAATCTCCTATCTAGGTCATGTCTTCACTAAGCTGAAGTTACTCCATGTCCTGCCTAATTACCTCACACCAATCTCTCACATCTCCTCACAGGGGCATCAACGCCTCTCCTCTTCTCCTCTTCACATGGCCGTACCATCTTAACCTCACTTTAGGCATTTTGTCCTCCACGGGGACCACTCCTGCCTTGTCCCGTATAACTTCATTCCTTATCTTATCTCTCTTGGTATGTCTGCACATCCATCTCAATATCCTCATCTCTGCTAATTTCATCATTTACATATGTGAGTTCTTAACTGGCCAACACTCTGTCCTATATAACAGTCGGTCTAACTACCACTTTGTTGAACTTACCTTTAAGTCTAGGCTGCACATTCTTATCACAAAAACACCAGATACGAGTCTCTATGTCATCCATCCCGCTCCAATACGATGTGTGACGTCCTCATCAATCTCCCCATTCCCTTGGATTACTGATCCTACGTATTTGAAACTTCCTTTCTTGGAGAAAACTTGGTTGTCAAGCGACACTACCACGTCCGTATTACGATTCTCGTCACCGAACTTGCACTCCAAGTACTCTGTTTTGGAGGCTCAATTGAAGAAAGTAAAAATCAAGGACTAGAGGCTAAGTGCGTAATATACTTTATTATCCTGCATGTGATATTTGTGTTATAGTGGATCATCTAGGTGGTCAAAAGATATTAACACACTTGTTTCCTGATGTGTCAAGTTATAAAACAAGCTAGCTTTTGGGTCCGTCTATGCAAGCTTTGTATCTAAACCCCCTCCTTAGTTGGTCATGTTCACCAACCAAGTTAGTGACTCTTTCCAGGTTGGGTACGAGAAAAAGATGCGTCAAGACCGGTGCACTATGAAGGTGGTGGAGCGAGGACATCTTCAACAGATATTGTGTGCCCCATGTATGCACGTGTGTCCAAAATAGTTGAAATAGCAAAAGATCCAACTGAACAACGGCCTTTGATATTATGCGAGTATGGTCTTCCATTATCCATATCTTTTTTCTTGGTCAATTTCACTGCTCCTTAATTTTGAAACGTATGCAATTAATTTACTTTGAAAATTGTTGGTGTAAAACTGTTCAGATATTCACATGCAATGGGAAACAGCAACGGGAATCTCCATAAATACTGGGAAGCAGTAGATAGTACCTTTGGTCTGCAAGGAGGCTTTATATGGGATTGGGCTGATCAGGTTTGTTCATGATTTAGGATTGGTCCTGTAACTTAGGACATATTTTAACAATATTGACTGCTGGAGGAGTTAGTGCAGTCACCAATATAATTTTGCATTGCAGTGTTTCTCTCAACATCTTTCCCAGTTTGTTGGTTTCCCAAAACATTATTGTTACTCTGTTTCTATGGCTTCAAGCTGTTCCTTTGAGTTAAACGCAAATGTATGTTTATTGACCTAAGATATTTTAGACATGTAAACCTCATGTAAGATAGATTCCTATCAAGATAGATAGTTGAATGTAAATTCAAATACTACGACTAATGCCTGCTCTAATTACATGAAAAAGGAACTTGGTGGGTGTCCCTCTAGTCTACGTGTATATTGCAAAAAGCAGAATTGGTTCATATCCTGTTTAGAAGACACGCGTTTTTTGATTTTGGATCTAGCATTCTGTGCTTCAAGGTAACTTTTGATGTGAAAGACATGTCGTTGCTATTTGCAACATTGTCACACGGAGAACCACACTAAAACCATCTGTCTGCATAATTGTTGCGTGACATTTTGAAGCCTACACAGTTGCTGAAAGCTTCAACTCCTGCACTGAAAGTAGTAGTTGTGGAGATGTTACATCTTTCATTATTTCAGTTGTGCTTCCTTTTTAACTGAACACTATCATTTGGCACTTCCAATAGGGATTATTGAAGGAAGGTCCGCGTGGAAAAATATGCTGGGCATATGGAGGTGATTTTGGGGACATTCCTAATGATTTAAACTTCTGCCTAAATGGCATTGTATGGCCTGATCGAAGTCCTCATCCTGCATTACATGGTGAGTAGACAGTTCTCTTGTTTAATAATTTGTTTTTACCCCTTGTCTTACAAAAAGCTTTGCAAGTCTAATAGCAATAAGTCACATTAACTAACCTTTTTTTTCCCCATAAAGTGTAGGGTATGAATATGGAACATTAAGCAATGTTGAATAAGTAATTGTTGTTTCAGTTGTGTATTCTCTTACATACTTTTAGGGGTAAAGCTTTTAACATGTTGGGAGTCTTGCAAGTTTTTCCCGTTGTGTCTGGAAATTTATGGGGACGGCGAAGGAGGGAACAATTGGGCACTATGTACAAAGCATTTACAAACATGCCTGAGCATGTGATCTGCGTTGGACGATGTAACCTGAATTTCACAAAAGTACTGGTGCTTGCTAAACTTGAACATGCCTAACTGTTTAACATTTTTGCTGTCAGAGGTTAAGTTTCTTTACCAGCCAATCAAGGTCTCATTTAAAGAAGGCATTGTTAAGGTAATGTTGTATACCACTTAAATTTTCTATTCACTTACATCAATATCTTTTACACAATAAATAGTCTTTTCTGTTCAGATAACAAACATGCATTTCTTTGATACTACACAAGCGTTGGAGTTTAACTGGGTACTTCATGGCGATGGGTGTGAACTTGGCTCTGGGATCCTCCCTCTACCTGTCATAGAACCCCAGAGAAGCCATGAAACAAAATGGGAATCTGGCCCATGGTTTTCTGCATGGACTTCATCTTCTGCAGCAGAAATTTGTTTAACAATTACAGCAAAGCTTTTGCACTCTACTCGGTGGGCTAATAATGGTCACCTCATTTCGTCCACACAAGTTCTGTTGCCTAACAGAAGGAGAGTTGTCCCTCGTGTACGTCACTCTTAATTTACATGTCTTCTTGAGTCTGGTTGTCTTTTTTCTCAGACATCACTGACAATTTTAAGAACTGTTATTTTCTTAGATCATTAAAAGCACCGATGCGACTTTACTTGGTGAAGTTCTTGATGACAAGATAAAGGTTGGCCAGAACAACTGCTGGGAGCTGAAATTTAACAAACGAACTGGTGGTATAGAGGGATGGAAGGTAAATACTTTGTGGTTCAATAAATTGAGCGGTTGTACAATATTGTATCAAAAACTATATGGTTTTGATTATTTAAAGTAATGGACCTTGAGTTTAACTCCCAAAAGCTAGCTCATGAAGTGAGGGCTGTACATGACCATATGTGGAAATAACCCATCCCCAAATTAATGCAGGTTAAAGGAGTTTCAGTAATGAATAAAGGCATCTATCCCTGCTTTTGGAGAGCACCAACAGATAATGACAAAGGGGGAGGGTCTCTGAGTTACTTATCTAGGTGGAAGGCTGCTAATCTTGACAAGGTAATCTTTGTGAACAAAAGTTGCTCAATTGAAAGCATGAACGGTCACGAAGTGAAAATATCAGCTACTTATCATGGCATAGTAAAAGCAGAGGAGCAAACTCCTTCAAATGCAGCAACTTCCAGTGTTCTCTTTGAGGTTGACATGACGTATATGATATATGGTTCAGGAGATGTTGTGCTAGAGTGCAATGTAAAGCCCTGTCCTGATCTTCCACCTTTGCCACGTGTCGGGGTTGAATTTCAGTTGGATTCAACTATAGACCAGGTTAAATGGTATGGAAGGGGGCCATTTGAATGTTACCCAGACCGGAAATCTGCTGCTCATTTAAGTATTTATGAGCAAACCGTTGGCGAAATGCATGTGCCATATGTTGTTCCCGGGGAATGCTCAGGCAGAGCAGATGTTAGATGGGTGACGTTTGAAAACAAAGATGGAGAGGGACTTTATGCTTCCATGCATGGCGACTCTCCAACCATGCAAATGAATGCAAGCTACTACAGCACCGCTGAGCTCGAGAGAACTACACATAATGAGGACCTCAAGAATAGTGAAAGCATCGAGGTACTTCATTTCCTGACTTATGCACGCTCTGTTGCATTCCAACTTTAACTTTCTTGTACACCATCTGTGCTTTCACTGGCTATTTTTGCCTCTTAAACAATTTACTCGAGGCTTTTGGTTTACTAGTCGAGGAGCAAAACCAACATTTTGGACCATTTCGGAGAATGAGCATCTTTCTTTTTGGTCTCTGACACAAGAATTGCAATATCCAACAATTGGATTCAAGGATCAGAAAAGTACTAACTATATAAGCAGAGTAAACCATACCTCTTTTGTTGAAGGATGCATTTGTAATTAAGTTGCGCATTAATAGGATGACGCGTTTATAATCATAATGAAGGGGAAAAAAAACAAAATGTATTTGTTTCTCTAGTGTCTGGGAGAGCGATGGGGTGGACGCTAGCTCCCTTAGCTTGTTGCGGCTACTTCTCCTTTTACAATCTATTGTTTCAAAGGCTCCATTTGGTATTTCGAACAATGTTTCCCTTGCTCATTTTTTTTTTATTTGATGTTTGGTTGTCTTATATTTTTGAACGTGTTTCTTGAAGAAAATATTTATCATCAATATCTTACGTCCTATAAGATTCTTAACATTTGTATTTCAACTCTCGTTACCCCATGTTGCTTTCTCTCACCAACTTGTAAACATTATTTTCATTCACCTAACAGCATACTCAATGCTGCAGCCTCCACCCTACGCTACTATACATGCCATTGACTTGTATATCCAATCAAATGCTGAAATATTATTCAGAGTATTTTTCTTTTATGAAAAAAATTGTGCTGCCGTATCAGATGAATCTTGAAATTATGTAATAGGATTTTGACATTGATTTTCTGCATCTCAGGTGCATCTTGACCATCGGCACATGGGTCTGGGAGGAGACGATAGCTGGTCCCCTTGTGTTCATGACGAATACCTTATTCCAGCAGTGCCATACTCTTTCTCCATAAGGTTTTTCCCAAAAACTGCAGCAACCACTGGAGCTGATATCTACAAGTCCCAATTTTTGGAGGAGTGATTATTGATGACTTCTGTAGTATCATTTGCATTGTTCACTTTTAGCACATGGAATTCATCAAATTTGGAACTTTGACTTAATAAAGCATGTCGCTGTAGTGAAAGCCGCTTTCTGCAGATCCTTTTATCTGAAGAACAGAGTTGTGCATAAAATAATCTTCTTTCCTCAACTAAACTTCATTTTTTTGCTTTTTCATCAATTGATAAGTGTATGAAAGTACTTCCCTCCAGATTGATGAGTGCTGTACTTGGGAAACTGCAGCAAATGTCACTATATCTAGTATTGATTCACAAAATTTTAAATTATCCAAGAGTTATTAGCTCCAACAACAACAACAACTACCCAGTATAGTCCCACAAAGTGGGGTCTGGGGAGGGTAATATGTAGACAAGCCTTACCCCTACCCGAAAGGGCAGAGAGGCTGTTTCCAATCAACCCTCGGCTCAGGAAAGGAAAGGAAAGGAAAAACAAAAACAAAAACACAAAAGTATTAGTAACTCCAGCAGAGAACACAAATAATTATCTAAACAGAAGAACCATAAGTAAAATGACATGCAATAATATCAAACAGTAAGTACTATAAGGGGACACAATCCAATACACAAATCATCTATGGATAGCCCTATCAAACCCCACTCACCCCGGGAAAGGAGTATGAAGAATCCTAGAAGCCCCTATCCTACAACCCTGATACTAGACCTCCAGATTTTCCTATTAAGGGTCATGTCCTCGGAAATCCGCATCTTAGCCATGTTCTGCCTAATTACCTCTCCCCAATACCTCTTAGGCCTCCCTCTGCCTGACTCACGCTGACCACCGCCAGCCGCTCACAACTCCTCACCGGGGCATCAGGGCTTCTTCTCCGCACATGACCGAACCACCTGAGCCTCGCCTCTCGCATCTTCTCATCCACTGGGGCCACCCCCACCTTCTCCCGAATAACTTCATTCTTAATCTTATCTAACCT
>MU691626.1:126873-158535 GCA_026770625.1 Nicotiana glauca
ATCCTCATCTCCGCAACCTTCATTCTCTGAACATGAGAGTTCTTCACCGGCCAGCACTTCGCCCCATACAACATGGCAGGTCTAACCACAACTCTATAAAACTTCCCCTTGAGTTTCTGTGGCACTTTCTTGTCACACAAGACTCCTGATGCAAGCCTCCACTTCGACCACCCCGCCCCTATATGGTGAGTGACGTCCCCGTCTATCTCTCCATCCCCCTGAATCACCGACCCAAGATATCTGAAGCTGTCCCTCTTGGCGATGACCTGAGATCCAATCATCACGTCCCTGCTTACTTCGCTCGGCTCGGCGCTAAACTTGCACTCAAGGTATTCTGTTTTAGACCTGCTTAGTTTGAAACCCTTAGACTCGAGAGTCTGTCTCCATACATCTAACCTCTCGTTAACACCGACCCTCGTCTCGTCTATCAAGACTATGTCATCAGCAAATAGCATACACCAAGGCACATCCCCTTAAATATGACGGCCAAGAGTTATTAGCTATATTCAGAAAAAAGAAGTGCACTTTACTAAGATTGTCATCGACTATCGCGACTTTTTATCCTACTAATAGAAAAGTCCTGTAACTACTCTATAAGGGATTAACCTATGAACACCGCTCAATCCAAATTTCGCTTGATTGACACACATTACTTGTGTAACATAGTGTGTACTGTGCGCGACGCTAATTTGAGCGCGTGAAGCCATTGATTTACATCATATATATCCCTCTACTAGCTAAAATAAGCTAGATCTGTCCTCCGTTTTACTATTTGATCAAAATTGACCCTACAGTTCAAATCTCTTGTTCAAAATACCCTCAGACATCAAATTCCAATTTCAAATTATAAAACGTCACGTGTCAGAGTCCTATTGGTTAAACTAAACCCACTCCTCTTTTTTATTTGATCCAGCCTACCCACCCAAATAATCCGACCATCCGGAGAAAAACCCTAAAAAAAAGTGCACTCTTTCCAACCTCACTTTTTCCTCCTTTCTCCATTTAGCCCCTTTTGGAGGAAGAAGGATCTGTTTTAATGTTGAGATGAAGAATGATCTCTTTTAATGTTGTTACATTTTAAAGAGAATATTAAGAAGATTTTTCATCAATTCAAACAAATAAAAACTTCAGAAGAATTGGTTTAAATGGTGGAAAATGCTGCACAATATGGAAGTGTTGATAAGAAAAGAAAAATTCACTGGTATAACAGAATTAACTATCAAGCAGATGCAACCAACATTGTGCCAATTTCAAAGTGTCGCCCTGTTTGAACAAAATTAATAACTGATACTTCTGGAATTATACAAAAGTGGGTCACAACAAGAAAAATGGACATGAGTGCATGAAGATTCTTGTCTTTGATGAAGCGGACCACGCGTTTGCAGAGATAATTGATTCACTATCAACACTTACTATAGTTCCTTTTATTTTTTCAATAGTTATACATGTATTTTTTTTTCTTTTTTAAATAAATTTTCTTTCTGTGTTAGTTGGTGTAATTTTTTTTTTTGATTTAGTGTTTAGTTTCATAGATGAATGGGAGAACTGAGCTTAATGAGCTAATTATCTGAATATTAAATTTTCGATCTTCATCTTTTGAAGAATTTTCCCTACATTATTTAGAGGAATGAGTTGTTGGAAAGAAGAAAGGGTGAGGTTGGGAAGATGACAGGTGAGAGATTTGGGCGGGTCGACTGGGTCAAAGAAAAAGGAGTGGGTTTAGTTTAGCCAATAGGACTCTGACATGTAATATTTTATAATTTAAAATCGGAATTTAACGGCAGAGGGGTATTTTGAACAAGAGACTTGAACGGTAGGGACAATTTTGATCAAATAGTATAACGGAGGACAGATGTAGTTTATTTTATCTACTAGAGGGACATATATAACCCTTTTCTGTTTTACTTTTCTTCTCCGCTCAAACCCCCTTCCCCAGCAATCCGTAAAATAACCTAAAGCTTCCGACCGAACCCGAAATCCAAAATCGTCGGCTTCCCCTGTCTCTCCATAATCATATTCTTGGAGATTAGTCAAGAACATATTCTTCTATCAAATCTCAAGAACCCAAATCAAACCAGAATAATTTGAAAGTTTCCAAAGGTTCTAAAACCCATTGACCCAATAAAGAGTACAAAGGTTTTGAAAAATTCTTCATCCAATAGTATCTGGTTTAGCAGTGAAGGATGGGATAAATTTAGTGGTGAAACAGAAGATGCTTTTATCAGCTTGTCTTTTGGTTAAAAAAACAACTGAAATTTGTCGAAAAAACATATTTCATGATGTCGCGTCGCCGGCTAACAGGGAATGGATGTGCTTTACCGGAGAAGGAAGATGTAATGATCGTTTATAAGACCTCCGACGAGTAAAATTAAGAAGACATTCGTTGATGGAGACTTCTTGAGGACACGACACTTGGACTATAGAAGGGAAAAAGGGCGATCTTTTACCCATTCTTTTTCGTTTTTTATTTTTTATTTTTTTTCCTTTTGATTTTATTATTTTTAAATCCAAACAATATTTTCACGCGTATTTTTTGCGTCATTGGAACGCGATATTTAGCTTAAAGCATATATATTTTTGTGAGTATCGCCTCATATTTTACTTTTGTTTCGTGAATTTAGGATGTTAAATGCTATGATTTATATTAATTTGAAGTGTTTTTACTTGAAGGAATGATTCAGAAGCAATCGGGGGCGAAACACGCAAGATTTGAGCCAAAACCAACAAAATCGAAAAAATGCCATTTGGGCGCCACAGGCAGTGGAGATAGTGTGGGCAAATTGGGTAGCGTCCTGGTGGGCGCTTGGTGCCGGGCTGGGCGCCTTTGATGTGGATTTCATCCTATTTCGCCCGGGACACGGTTTATTTGGCCCTAGACCTATCCAACACGTATAAAAGCAAGTCTAAACCTATTTTTGAGAAAAAAAGGACGCCACTTTAGAGAAATCTAACATACTTTGAAGGAGAATTCACGTGGGGGAACACACACCACGCTTGGAGGAGGCTTCTAACTAGATTTTCTTCGCTTCTCTTCTTTTAATTTCATAGTTTATTAGTTCTAGAATTTTGGTTGCTACATGAAGGTTGTTGTTTGAAGCTTGAATTGTTCTTATTATTTTATCATATTAGTTTATTTATTCAATCTTGCGTTTAATTATTTGATTGCTTGATGACCAATTGAATACTATCTACGAATCTAGGATTGAACTCGGGAGAGGGAAATCTAGGTTGCATATAAGATTGAGTAGAGCAAGATCTTAACTCTTAGGGGGAGCGAATTTGCGGTTAGGATAGGAATATACCTAATCGACTTGCTTGGTTATTATACGGGAATTATAAATGCATTCTTGTTAATTCTAATTCCATACGAATATAGGCGTTAGGTTAGCTTGAATAGGCGAGTTGTACTTCGGGAGAAGGCTACGAGTAATATTAACCCTGTGAACTAATAAACCAGATAAATTAATTAGATGATTTAAGTGAAAATCTCAACAGGATTATTAGCTAACCCATAGCTCTAGAATATTCACTCACATTGAATTCAGTTTTAAGTTTGTTGTTATTTTCTTTAATCTATTAATTTTTTACTCTAGATTAATTTTAGTTAAATATTCATACTTTAGGATTTGCTTGAATTGATTAAGTATTTTATTTAATTTAGTTGATAGTTAATCACAAGTCCCTGTGGGTACGATATCTGGACTTACAATACTATATTACTTGTCGATCACGTATACTTACGTGTGCGTTTGGGAGCAACGTAACGCATTCTGTCCACATCGTTTAAGTCATTGTCACATAAGCACAATAATGATCAAAGTAGTTTATTAGTATCCATTCCATCAAGTTAGAGTGTCCAAATGAGAAAAGTATAAGTTTATGTATTGAATTAGCAAACTGCTACAACTTTAAGTAGTCACGAGGCCATTTTGCATGTTTTCTTTCGTCAATTCTCCATTGAATTCCTCTCGCTGACCCTTTTTATTCTTTCTCTTCTCTTTATCCCGACAATTGACCCCAAAAAATCTTTATGCCATTGCTAACTGATATTTTTCTTGAAGACATTTCTCTCTCATTGCTAGGAATAAAATAACTTTTGCAAACATAAATTGATTTATCTGCCACGAAAATTGAAATTTTATGTTAAACCCATTTCAGTTTGGGTAAAGAGAAAATTGGGGAAGCTTACCTGAAATGAAAAGGAGAAAGAGCTCTTTTTATTGATGTTGAGGTGAGTAAGGGGGGTTTGCTGGCTAAGGACAGATATACCCTACTATTAAAACTTAATGACAAGCAGTACCCCTAAAATCCCTAAGTACTATCGGTACCCCCAAATCTGTCCACTTGATACTCATCGTCCCCTCAACGTGATATATGCGTGATTTTGTGCGCATTTATCGCTACCTATAAATTATATAAATTTCAAATCTAAGAATTTTCTTATTGTCTACGCATTTGTTTGTGAGCGGCGGAACTTGGGAGAAATTTCAGGAAAAATTGAACCTCTAACAAATTTGAGATATTTTTTTTGATTCAATGATGAAATATAATAATGGTTGAAATACGTATGTTGATTTCCTACTATCTGCACGTTTGTCGGTGAGCAGACGAATTTGGGCAAAAATTTTGAGGAAAATTGCCGCTACGACAAATTTCAGATTATTTTTTTTTATCCAAAGCTGAAATATAACAATGGTCGAAATACCTACATTGCTACAGCACTATGGGTATTGGTCTGATAATAATCGACTTATAGATTTTGAAGTTTATAAGATGTTGATCAAATCAATTTGTAATTTTGATGATTTCTATGAACGCAGCATTGCACCATGACGTTGAAGCCGTTGATATATTAACAACAGAGAAATCAGAGAGTGATAAGAATATATAAGTCAATGATATGAATATAATTACAAATGCTTTACACAAAAAGGTTGAAGCGGGTCAGTTATTCAAAGATAAGGAGACCATACGTAATGTGATGAAATATCATGCAATCAAGAATAATTTCTAATTTAATGTTCGAAAATCATGTCCGACAAGGTTTGTATGAGATTAGAATTTGAATGAGTTTAACAACACCTGATTCTGCCACCAAAGAAAGCTAATAATATAATTTGCTTTGCCTGATGTAACCGAGGGTCGATTGGAAACAGCTTCTCTGCCCTTTTGGGTAGGGGTAAGGCCTGTCTACATATTACCCTCCCCAGACCCCACTTTGTGGGACTATACTGGGTAGTTGTTGTTGTTGTTGTTGTTGCTTTGCCTGATGTAGTTTTCGTTGTCTTAGTTTCACCAAGTTAGGTTTACTGTTTATTGTTAACTTTCAGAGTTGTGATAGCATATCATATTTTAATTGGCATATGTTATAGAAACTAACACCATACCTATATAAATGTCAGGTACTTCATTGATTGTGTATGTTATAATTGTTCTTGGGGTTTTAAAGAATCAAGCTAAACAAGTCTCATGTTTTGAAAGTTAGAAGCTTCAACAAACTTTAGGGTTGTGCATGTATCAGATCAGATCAAATTTACCACATTTCGAATTTTGGATTCTACAAAATACAATCCGAACTAATATCGGATCGGATCGGATCGGATCGGATCGAATACATATTTTGGGTTTTGGATCGAATTATTACGCATTACTAAGGCAATTACTAATCTAATCGGCTAATGCATCTGCCTTATCTGCTTCTTAAGTGTTTTATGCTAATACAAACATCTCTTTGTTTTTCATCCCTTTTATCAGCATTGCATCTCTAAGAAAATATTTCTCTGGAGGTTCGAGTTGTTATGCTCTAAGTTGCAAAACTCATACTTATATTTTCTTTGTATAAGAGGTAATACAACAAGAAAAATTCATGTTTTTTGCAATTATAAGGGTACTATGGTGCCAATGTAGCTAAATCTAGCAATTGTAAAGGTAATAACTTGAAGAAAAATGTAAAGGAAGTATTAGCTATGTGAAATTAAAGTTTACTATTTATACATGCCTTTATAATTTTGAATTTCAGATTTCGAATTGGATCAGGTTAAAATTATACTATTTCGAATCCGATCCAGATATCCGAAATTTTAATAAACATAATCCAAAATTCGATCCAAATATCTGAAATTCAAAATCCTAAATCCAATTTGAGCTGATAGGTTCGAATTTCGGATATCCGATCCAAATGCACAACCCTAACAAACTTCACACATGCCCAGTTCATGAAAAGTTTGATACACGCCATAATACTTTAATAGTTATATAGAACTTGGTAAAATACAAGTATACCGACCCAAAGTTAGTATACACTGCTGGAGAAACAAGCAAACATGGAGAACAAAGGAAAATGCTCTTGACCTGTTGAGAGGAAACTTAAGTAGTTCATATGGGAAGCTGGCGAAATATCTTTATAAGTTGGAGGTAGGTAATCTAAGATTTGTTACCAAGATACACAAGTCGGAAGATGGATGCTTCATGTATCTATTTGTGTCACTTTATGCAATAATTAAAGGAGGGAAATATTGTTGGCCTATTCTAGTAGTTGGTGAGACTTTCTGGAGAGCATCATACAAAGGAACCTTAATCACATCTTGCACTCAAGATTCATCAAGTAGTATATAGATCATCAAATATTTTACTATTTATAAAGTTATTTTTTTCTTAAATTGATGATATACTTTTAATAATTAAAATCTTTTTATACAGGTAAAATTCTTCATCTTGCTTATTCGGTGGTTGATTAAAAAAGACGCATCCTGGGAATGAGTCTTTAGCCAATTCTGGGATACATATGGCCTTAGGGTTGGCATGTGCATAGTGTCAGATAGGCATGCGAGTATCACAAAGGGAGCTTCTACTATCTGTCTAGAGGTACCCCATTATTTCTGTATTTTTTACCTCTGGAACAACATTAAGGCGAAGTTCAAGAAGAGTTATAATCAACTTATGCAAATAGTCTTCAAATTGGCCAAAGCATACGCAATTGACAAGTTTAGTGACCAAATGGCAGAGATTAAAATAATTGACAAAAGGGTGTAGGAATATCTATTTGATGATGGATACAAAAAATGGTCAAGAGCACTGTCACTACCCAAAAATCTCAACCCATCGTGATGGTGCCTAACACACCGACAAGGAAAGCCGAAACAGGATAACGAAGGCAACATAATAACAAAATTTAAAGAAATAGCATAAACCTGAAGTCACAATACAATAAAAACTGCTAATACAATGTAAATTCTAACAAAAACGGATAAGTACGGAGTCATGAGTTACTGCAACGGGATACAAGTCTAAAATTAAGCACTAAATACACTATCTAAACTGTAGCAACAGTATGAAAGGAAAAGATAGGCCAAACTGCGACCAAGGATGCAGCTCTACCTCGCTTCTAGCAGATAGCCCGAAAAGCAACATGCTGCTAATAACTTGTCCCCACTCCTGGATCTGCACAATTAAGTGCAGAGTATAGTATGAGTACAACATACACAATGTACTCAATATGTATCATAAATAAACTCGACAAGGTAAAAGAAGTACAAATTATTAATGATACTAGCTATCACCTATGTACTTTCATCTTTTAGACCGGCACAGAATAATATTGAACCAAAATAATCAAGTTTAGGAAGAAAACATATGTGTGTGTATATGTACAATGTCTCAAATACTTTTATCAGACAATATCTTAGTATATAGAGATGAAATGCAGTCAAATCAGAAAAATGATCAAGAAAATTGCAAAGAAATATGAAATGCAAAATCCAACAACACACTAGCCAGATTCACTCACTTTTCTATGTCCTTTCCAAACCAGTGATCAGTATTTTCAATATTCGCGTGTACGCTATCAAGATAGAAACATGAGAGGGTGACCCTAGGGGAATGGATTCGTATCCACACGCTGCACGGACAACTCACGTGCTAATAACAGAACCTGTACGGATAACTCACGTGCTGCACGGATAAATCACGTGCTAATAACATCAATACATGGACCCACACGGACAACTCATGTGCTAACAACAAAATCTTCCCTGCATGGTCACAAGCGCAACAACACAATCCACAAGGTGTGGTCACATGCCTCGATAATAGGCTAAATTGTATATTATGGCCTATGTATTGGCTCTAACTTGAGGATAGTTTACTGTTGTAAATGTGTAAATAATGCAAAAATTGGCTCTAATTATGACTTTAATGTTTCACAGGAGTTCAATAAACAAATGAGAGTTTATGATGGTAATCAAGTGAAAAATGAAGTTAAATGACAAAAAGTTGAGCAGCAGCAACCTAACAGAGAGAAACCCCACTAGCGCGGGATTAGCGCTGGCTGAGCGCGCCCGCGCTAGTTCAGCGATCTGGGCAGAATGAAACTTCACTAGCGTGAAATTAGCGCTGGATATGCGCGCCCGCGCTAGTCCTTTCCGGAAATGTAATTATTGAGGGGTAAATTTGGTAATTTGGAAGTAATCCACTAAACTTGCATAAAGAAAAGTTCCATTATGAGAGGAAGATCAGATATTGAAGGGGAGAAGTGGATTAACACTATTCATCTTGAGAGAAAAGCCATAGAAGACTCATCTTGGAGCTAAGAAAGGAGAAGAAAAATACCACCTTGGAGCAAGAATTAAAAGAGTTCTTTCAAACTTTCTTCTAGTTGCTTGTTTATAGTATGTTTAAGACTTTTATTGTTGAGTTTTGTATGATCATGAGTGGCTAAAACACCCATTGTTCTGGGGTTGTGATTTAGCCATGAATATTGTTGTTTGAGATTAACTTGATCTTGATTATAACTCATTTATCTATGGTTGTTTCTTCAATTCTATGTTTAAATTGCTTAATTGTTTGGCCAGCAGTTGGGTTTTGTTTACTATCTATGCTATGCTTGGAAAAGCCATGTTTAGATTAGAGAAGAATTGAAGAAAGCATGATCTTAACCCTTAGGGGGAGCAGATTTGTGGTTAGGATAGGAATATACCTAATCACCATGCTTAATTAAATGTCGTGATCTTAATGGGTTCTTAATAGATTGATTTCATAGGAATATAGGCGTTAATCTATCGAGAATAGGTGAGTAGTACTTCGGGAGAAGGCTATGAGAACATTTATCGATTAATTAACAACCATGAATAAATTATATGAAAAGGAGAGTTAATTAGAACACAATACGATTGGTGAATCAATCACAACCCTGGAATATTTATCTCTATTAAATACACAACAATCAACTCGATACTTAATAATTTAGTTGTTACTTAAAATTATAATTAGCATAACTAAACTCTTGAACTTGAATTTGAACTTGGCTTGACAGAATAACAATATTGGTGTGTTAATGAGTAGTTGATATAAGTTTCTGTGGGTTCGACACTCGACTTATCATCTTATTACTTGTACGATCACATATACTTGCGTGTGCATTTGGGACCAACAAGTTTTTGGCACCGTTGCCGGGGAACTTAATATTAGCTATTTGCTAGTTTGTGCTTTAATTATTTATTTCGTCGAGTCTAATATTACTTTATTATTGCTCAAATCTCAGGAACTTTGATTGAATACGTAGGGTTCGAAGCCAGGACCGACTTTAAGGCTTTGATCCGGAACCTGAGAGAACATTTCATAGGAGGTTGAGGGAAGCAAGGGATATGAATAATATTCAGGCACTTGTTCAATTTTCTGTGGACATGGCAGAAGGGCAACCCATGGCTGTTCAGGAGGTGGCGATGCCAAGCATTGCTAATGTCACCTCCAGTATAGTGAAGCCCAGGATCACTGGGCACTTTGAACTGAAACAAAGCATGATCCAGCTGCTTCATGCAAATGGGCAATTCATGGGTCTTCCACACGAGGATCCACAACAGCATATTATGAACTTCTTGGAGATTAGTGATACTTATATCACTAACGGGGTCACTCCAGATTATGTAAGGCTCACACTCTTTCCATTTTCTCTGTTGGGTGAGGCTAAGCGATGGCTAAAGGCAGAACCAGCTAATTCCATTACATTATGGAATGATTTGGCAAGAAAATTTCTGGCAAGGTTCTTTCCTTCAGGCAAATCTGCAAAGATCCGAAGTGAAATAGTTGCCTTCAAATAGAAAGCAGGAGAATCTTTATATTCAGCTTGGGAGAGGTTCAAGGGGCTACTCAGAGACTGTCCTCATCACAATCAGACGAATGAAGTGTTAGCTCACACTTTCATAGAAAGGCTACATTCTGAAACAAAGATTGTGGTAGATGCTGCAGCTGGAGGTCAGGTGTTGGAGAAAAGCTTTGACGAGATATATGCATTGTTGAACAAATTCTCCAAATTGGCAGGGATAGATGGGCAGACACACAGTGCAAAAATCTACAGGGGTTCTTGAGTTAGATGTCATCTCGGCATTATCAGCACAGATTTATGCACTCGCAAATCAAGTCAGCCAGATGAACTTGGGCATCAACAAGCAACAGGTACAACGGGTTCAAGCTTTTTGTGAAATATGTGGAGAGGGGCACACGAGCGACATATGTCCTGCAAACCCTGAGTCTGTCTGCTTTGTGGGTAGTTCGAATAGGGGCCAACCAAATCAATATGGGAACACTTACTATCCCAATTGGAGGAACCACCCAAACTTCTCTTGGGGTGGAAACCAGGGCACTCAGAATCAATGCAGGCCTCAAGCACCTCAACAACAGTATAAACCACCTCAGTCTGAACAACAAACAAGTTCTACAAGTCACTTTGAAGACATGTTTAAAAAAATGATGGTTGGACAGCAAACCCTCGCCATAACAGTGAGAAATTTGGAGCATCAAATGGGACAGCTTGCTAGTGCTCAAAACACTAGACCAGCTGGAGCTCTTCCAAGTGACACTAAAGCAAATCCTAAGGCGCCAGTTAATGCCGTGTCATTGAGGAATGGGAGACAACTAGAGGAAGCTCATCCTAAAAAAAGGAAACAAGTGACTTTTGAAGAGAGGCCAACCATTATGGAATCAACATTAGAGAAAGCCAAGGAGCCAGAGAAGCTAGCTGGAGAGGTAGTAGCTGAGCAATCCCCATAATTGGTTGCAAGGCCACCACCTCCATTCCCTCAAAGATTGCAGAAGGTGAAGGACAATGCTGCATATAAAAAGTTCCTTGACATCTTGAAGCAGGTACAGATTTATATTCCATTGGTTGACATCTTACAAGAAGTACCCAAATATGCAAAGTACATCAAGGATATTGTGGAAAATAAAAGGAGGTTGACCGATTTCGAGACTGTGGCACTCACTGAGGAGTGTAGTTCCAGAATTCAAGGCAAGCTACTTCAAAAATTGAAGGATCCAGGTAGTTTCACTATCCATATCGCCATTGGTAAGCATGATGTTGGGCGAGCTTTATGTGATCTTGGAGCGAGCATAAATTTGATGCTGCTATCTGTGTTCAGACAGTTGGGGTTGGGTAAACCACACCCAACAACGGTTATCTTACAGTTAGCTGATCACTCCCTTGCTCATCCCGATGGAGTAATTGAAGACGTGCTAGTTCAAGTGGGTTCTTTCATATTTCCTGCTGATTTCATCATCCTAGATTACGAGCCTGATCAGGAAGTCCCATTTATTTTGGGGCGTCCATTCTTAGCCACAGGCCGAGCTATTATTGATGTTTGCGAAGGAAAGATGACGATGAGAGTAGGAGACCGAGTGGAGTTATTCAATGTTTATAGAGCACTGAAGTTACCAACCCATTATGAAGAGTTATCCATGATCTCTGTGGTGGAGAATGATGCTACATCGTTAGTACCCTATATGAGCTCTTCAGATCCTGTTGAACGAGTATTGATTGGGGATATAGAAAATAGTGAAGATGACAGAATAGGAGAAATAGAGCAAGTGCTAGATATGTCCTGCAGTTATGTACATAGGTTTAGAAAATTTGAAGAGCTGGACAGGCCTGTAACTCTAACCGTCCCTAGGACATCTATTGAAGAAGTTCCGAAGCTAGAAATCAAGCCCCTTCCAGCGCATTTGTGCTATGCTTATTTGGGAAACTCTGAGACTCTGCCTGTAATTATTTCATCCAGCTTGACTAGCACTCAAGAAGAAAAATTTCTCAGAGTCCTCCGCGAGAATAAAAAAGGCCACTGGGTTGACTATAACTGACATCAAAGGTATTAGTCCATCGTTTTGCATGCATAAAATCTTTCTAGAGGATGGAAACCGCCCCAGTGTAGAGCATCAAAGGAGATTAAATCCCATCATGAAGGAGGTAGTGAAAAAGGAAGTAATCAAGTTGCTCGATGGGGGTATCATTTTTCCCATTTCTGATAGCAACTGGGTGAGCCCAGTCCAATGTGTGCCCAAAAAGGGAGGAATGATTGTGATTGAAAACAAAAGGAGTAAGCTAATCCCCACTCGCACTATTACGGGATTGAGAGTTTGCATTGATTATAGAAGGCTAAATAAGGTGACTCACAAGGATCACTTTCCACTTCCGTTCCTCGATCAAATGCTAGACAGGTTAGCCGGGCATGAATATTACTGCTTCCTTAATGGTTATTCAGGATACAATAAGATTGTCATATGCCCAGAGGATCAGGAAAAGACTACGTTTACTTGTACTTATGGCACTTTTGCCTTCAAGTGAATGTCGTTTGGGATTTGTAACACACCAGCCACTTTCCAGAGATGTATGATGGCTATTTTCATCGATATGGTGGAAAGATTTGTGGAAGTGTTTATGGATGACTTTTCAGTTTTTGGGTCTTCTTATGATGATTGCTTGAGGAATCTAAGCAAGGTGCTCAGCCGTTGTGGAGAAACAAATTTGGTACTTAGTTGGGAAAAATGCCATTTTATGGTACAAGAAGGCATTGTGTTGGGTCATAGAGTGTTTGGGAGCGGCATTGAAGTTGATAAAGCAAAGGTAGAGGCGGTTGAGAAATTACCTCCACCTATTTTAGTAAAGGGTGTCCAGAGTTTCTTGGGACACGCGGGTTTCTATCGGCGCTTTATTAAAGATTTTTCAAAAATTGCCACTCCTATGTGCAGGCTGCTTGAAAAAGATGTGAGTTTCAAATTTGATGATGCTTGCCTCAACGAATTTGAAGAACTTAAAAAGAAGTTGGTGACTGCTCCCATTATTGTAGCACCTGATTGGTCTTTACCATTTGAACTTATGTGTGATGCGAGTGATCTTACTATTGGGGCAGTACTGGGCCAGAGGAAGGACAAGGTGTTTCATTCCATCTACTATGCGAGTAAGACTCTTAATGATGCACAATTGAATTACACCACCACTGAGAAGGAATTGTTAGCTGTGGTGTGGGCTTTTGAGAAATTCCGAGCATACTTGATGGGAACGAAATTCATAGTCCATACCGATCATGCAACAATCCGGTATTTGTTCACAAAAAAAAAGTCTAAGGCCAGGTTGATGCATTGGGTGTTGCTGTTGCAGGAATTTGATATAGAAATACGAGATCGGAAAGGGACAGAAAACCAAGTAGTTGACCACTTATCAAGGCTGGAAAATCACGATCACGTGGAGGAGGGTGGCCAAATTAAAGAAGTGTTTCCAGATGAGCAACTCTTTACTATAACCCAAGACCCTCCCCCATGGTACGCAGACTATGTGAATTACTTTGTGAGCGGGGTCCTTTTCCCGGAAATGAAATCTGAAGCAAGAAAGAGGTTTTTACATGATGTGAACTTCTACTACTGGGATGAGCCCTATTTGTACAAGCAATGTGATGATCAGTTGTTGAGGAGATGCATTCCTGAAAAAGAGGTAGAATTAGTATTGTATGATTGTCACGCATCACCTTATGGGGGCCATCATGGAGGAGATAGAACAACTGCAAATGTGCTACAATCCTGTCTCTTTTGGCCGACTTTATTCAAGGACGCCCATGCATTCGTTAAGAAGTGTGACCAATGTCAGAGAACAAGATCAATCACCAGAAGGCATGAGATGCCTTTAAATAACATTCTAGAAGTTGAGCTTTTTGATGTGTGGGGGATAGATTTTATGGGGCCATTTCCACCATCCCGGGGGAACAAATACATTCTGCTAGCCATTGACTATGTGTAAAAATGGGTGGAGGCAACTGCGTTGCCAACGAATGATGCCATGGTGGTGGCTGCGTTTGTGAAAAAGAACATATTCTCAAGATTTGGGACTCCACGAGCCTTAATTCGTGATGAAGGGACTCATTTTTGTAATTGATTGTTGAATAACCTTGTAGCTAAATATGGAGTTCGCCACAGAGTTTCCACAGCATACCACCCGCAAACAAGTGGGCAAGCTGAGGTGTCAAACAGAGAAATCAAGCAAATACTGGAGAAGACGGTGAGTGTGAATGGGAAGGATTGGGCCACAAAGTTGGATGATGCTCTATGGGCATATAGAACTGCATATAAAATGCCAATTGGAGCGTCCCCTTAGAAGCTGGTCTATGGGAAGGCATGTCACCTGCTAGTTGAGCTTGAACACAAAGCGTACTGGGCCATTGAAGCTGAACATGGACCTTGAAGCCGCAGGTGAGAAAAGACTGCTGCAGTTGAATGAATTAGATGAGTTCAGGCTGCACTCTTATGAAAATGCTAAGCTATATAAAGAAAAAACAAAAAGATGGCATGACAAGCATATCGAGTCACGTCACTTTGAGCTAGGCCAACAGGTTGCTATTCAATTCTAGACTACAGCTGTTTCCTGGGAAGCTAAAGTCGAGATGGTCAGGCCCATTTGAGGTGGTGAGAGTTACTCCTTATGGTGCAATCGAGTTGCGAGCTTTAAATGGCGACAAGAAATTCTTGGTGAATGGTCATAGAGTCAAACACTATTGGGGAGGAATGATTAATCGTGAAAAGACCAAAGTTGTGCTCGCTAATGAGTGAGCAAGACTCTGCGTCGTGCCGCAATGTTAAATCAAGCGCTGTGTGGGAGGCAACCCACAAGTGTATTGTAAATATAGTGTGTAATAAACTTGGCCTTCTTGAGGGGCTAAGTCGAAAAAAAAAAAAGAAAAGAAAGAAAAGGAATCACTGAACTAGCACGGGAGCGCTAAACCCGCGTTCAGCCTGCGCTAAACGGGTTTCCCACTGCCTCATTTACACTCAACTAGCGCGGGAGCGCTAAACCAGCGCTCAACCGGCGGTAATTGAGTTTCTTTCTGCCCATCGATAAAACAACTAGCGCGGCCACGCTAAACCCGCGCTCAGCCCGCGCTAGTCCAGGTAAGTATTTTTTTTATTTGATTTTATTTCCGTTGCCTAAACCAAACTCCCTATTCTAACACTCCCCATCTGAAAACCCTCCCCATTCTAGTGCAACCCCCAAAATCCCAAACCAAACCCTAACCTTCTTCTTCTTTTTCTTTATCAAATTTCTCTTCTTCTTCATCCACTCCATACCCAACTATCCCTTACTCAGGTATGTGTTCATCTTCTTCTTATTATTTAGTTTTTCTACTCCAATTTTAACCAATTTTTTTATTTTGTTAAAATTTCGTTTTTAATTATTAGGATAGTTTTTATTTTTCTCTTTTTGTTAAATTCTGTTTTTACAAGTATATCTTTAGTATAATTTCTTCAATTTTTCTTGTTTAGCATTATTATGCAGCATTATTATGGGATTGTCAATTTTGTTTTATCTATTTAAGATAATTTCTTCAACTTTTTCTTGGTTGACATTAGAATGTAGCTTTAATAGAGGATTGAAACATATATTTGTTGATTGGTTGGACTGAGAAATTGAAAAATTATGAATATGATGGTGTGATGAAGTGATTGGGTTGGTTGATGGTGGGTACATTGTGATATAGGGTTGGATGAAGCTTGAAATTTACCATGCTCACCATGTGTTTGATAAAATGCCTCTATGGAGAAAGTGTTGTGATCAATTCCGTGGTGAAGTCTAAGTAGCCCGGTTTGGTCACCCGATTGAATAAGGCTAACTCTGAACTACTTGCAGGTACCATGGCCCCTCGTAAATGCCCAGCATCAAGTTCCTCATCCCGTCACCCCACTACAGCAAATGTTGGGGGACGGCCCCGAAAGTCAGTTGATACTAGGCCATTCAATAGTGAAAAGTTTGTGTCCGCCAAGGCACAGGACAGATTTAATAAAAAAGAGGCTAATACAGTAGTACCTGAACAAGCATTGGATCCAAAATCTCTGGCTATTACTTGTCTCAATATACCAAACAAGTAGAGGAGGCATGGACTTGAGATATTCTTCGAGGAGCCAATCACTGCGAATATAATGCTTGTGAGGGAATTTTATGCCAACCTTCTGGAACATAATGACTACAATGTTACAGTGCGCAAACGACCAGTCAATGCATCTATAGAAATAATTCGGGCTGTATACAGGCTACCTCCAGTGGAGGAGGGGTACATGGATATATACCAGGCATATAACATCAAGCTTATTCCATGGTCCACATTCACCGACATCATTTGTCGACCGGATGCAAATATACAGTGGTATAAATATAGAAGCAAGTTCCACGCCAATGCCTAAGTTCGAAGCCAAATGTTGGTTGTACTTCATCAATAGTCGCCTCTTACCTTCCAAATATCTGTCTGAAGTGAATATTCCTCGAGCATGCTTAATCATGTGTTTTATGAATAGGGGGTGGTTTGATGTGGCATTATTGTTACATAAAGAAATGTTCCAGAGGGTTCGAGTTCAACGATATGGGTTGTATTATCCATCTCTTGTCACCCTGTTGTGCCTTCAAGCCAATGTGCCAAATAATCTTGATATAGATGGCTGACTATCTGCAGTCAATCCTTTCATGGCTGAGAGGGTCATCACAGGTAAAGAGGTGGTAACTGCAGTGGAATTGGTTGGTAATGATTCTGATGATAGTGATGATGAGGAGGGGGAGGACCAAAGAGAGGGAGCTGATGATGTGGAGATAAGAGATGATGTACAACCAGCGCAACCACAAGCTTCTGATGCTGCAGGCCCGTCTAGGGCCAGTCGGGGACAACGGATAGATCGTATGGAGCAGGAAATAACTGAAATAAAAACATCAGTGAAAGATCTGGGGGAACGTGTTGATGAAATACAAACTCTGCAGAAGAAAACGGAAAACCGGATCATGGGTTGGCTTCGTGCATTGGGTCGGGCGTGCAATATGGACGCCGGTTCTGTCTCCAACCAGGATTAACTTTTCGGGGAAGTATCTTTGCCTCATATCTTGTTTATAATAAAAGACATGGGGGCATGTCTTTAGCTTTAAGTGTGGGGTGAGGGATTCACTTCAGCATATCTTTAACTGTTCTTAACTATTTTGGATGGTGTTAATTATTATGGATTTTTAGAGTGCTTTAATTTTTTTGAATTGTTGGATTGTTTTTGGTGGTTTGGTACATTATATAAGTTGATTGACTATTTCAGTTTCGTGTTTAAATGTTTTGGTTGTTTGGTATTGTTGAATTAGTATTGTTGGAGTAATTGTTATCTGTATGGAGTAGAATTTTTTTTTGTAATTTTTTATAAAAACAAAAATGGCGCGGCCCGATGACAGATTCTTTTAGATAGGAGTTCTTGAGAGACTGAGCTTAGGGAAAAAAGGATATATTTATTTTTATTTTTAGGAAGTGTAACAACTCCCCCTTGGTTTTTCTTTAAGCCACGATTCTTTTCCAAGGGTTTATCTTGAACAGGGCATAGGTAGTTTTTAATTTCTATTTTCATTTTGATTTGTAGATTAAAATAAGGGATGCAAGCTAAAGAAGAGAACCCATATTGTTGACACACCTGAACACAATAGACCCTAGAGTGTTACGATTTGTCCTAATTGTTGAATCTCACAGAAAGTGCCTTAATTTGTATGTTTGTCACTGAATTGCTACTCGTAATGGAGCGTCTTGATGAGCTAATCTGAATGAGTCATATGCTATGTGTGGTGAGAATTACACAGTCTATGCATTGTATTTGTGTCTAGAACTTGCCCGATATGTGAATTAAAGCGAAATACTAGGTGATGCTCGATTTAAAAAAAATGATCTTAGGCTTTCTTTGACCTTTTTGAGCGTAATTGCTTATCACAAATAAAATTTATCCCTAGTTAACCCTATTGAGCCTATAGATTTTTGTTTGGCAACCAAATTACAAGCCTATACCCTTTTGTTGTTGATTGATCTTGTTTGGAACCTTTTTCCTCTTAAAGCACTTTTATTGTGAGAAGATTGCTAAAAGAATTAAGAAGAAATTAAATGCGTGGGTGGCTTTTGAGTGGTACCAATGAAAGATTAGAAAGTGCACTTGTTTTGTAACAGATACACCACTAGAGAAAATTGAATGAATAAATACATTGTGTTTTGTTCCAGCTAGTGGGTATGAATTAATATAGTGCTTAAAGAAGAAGGGAATATTTGGGTGATATATTGTTTGTGAATAAAAAAAATTGGTTTGGAAAAATGAGCGCAACATGTGATGTGTTAAAGTGCTTAGGGGAGTTAGTCACTATTCCTAAATGTATCCTACCTATCCCTTAGCTCACATTACAACCATGAAAAAGTCCTAATTGATTTTGAGTCGAGCTAGCCTACATTAGTAGAGATTTACATTACGGGCAAGCTTCCATTGCATGCATGTGACTTCTATTGTGAGAGTGAGTGCTTTCATTGATTTATATAAGTATATGACTTGAATGTGCGGAGTAAATTCCAAATATTTCTTGTTGGCATGATGGTGCGGGCATATGACTTGTGACAGAAAAGCAAATCTTGACTTCTGTGTAGAGTAAGTTGAGGAAGTTTGAATATTGCATGGCACTTGAGAGTCAACTTTAAGGCTATGATTGTTCACTGCCAAGCATTATGTATGTACAATGTGCTAGGTGTAATGCGTTAAGGGAAATGGTTGAGTGAAGGAATCTCTAAAAGAATATAGTGGATTCCTCGAGGACTAGCAATAAACTAAGTGTGGAGTGTTGATAATAGGTTAAATTGTATAATATGGCCTATGTATTGGCTCTAACTTGAGGATGGTTTACTGTTGTGAATGTGTAAATAATGCAAAAATTGGCTCTAATCGTGACTTTAATGTTTCACAGGAGTTAAATAAACAAATGAGAGTTTATGATGGTAATCAAGTGAAAAATGAAGTTAAATGACAAAAAGTTGAGCAGCAGCAACCTACAGAGAGAAACCCCACTAGCGCGGGATTAGCACTGGCTGAGCGCGCCCGCGCTAGTTCAGCGATCCGGGCAAAATGAAACTTCACTAGCGCAGGATTAACGCTGGATATGCGCGCCCGCGCTAGTCCTTTCCGGAAATGTAATTATTGAGGGGTAAATTTGGCAATTTGGAAGTAATCCACTAAACTTGCATAAAGAAAAGTTCCATTAGGAGAGGATGAGGAGATATTGAAGGGGAGAAGTGGAATAACACTATTCATCTTGAGAGAAAAGCCATAGAAGACTCATCTTGGAGCTAAGAAAGGAGAAGAAAAATACCACCTTGGAGCAAGAATTAAAAGAGTTCTTTCAAACTTTCTTCTAGTTGCTTGTTTATAGTATGTTTAAGACTTTTATTGTTGAGTTTTGTATGATCATGAGTGGCTAAAACACCCATTGTTCTGGGGTTGTGATTTAGCCATGAATATTGTTGTTTGAGATTAACTTGATCTTGATTATAATTCATTTATCTATGGTTGTTTCTTCAATTCTAAGTTTAAATTGCTTAATTGTTTGGCCAGCAGTTGGATTTTATTTACTATCTATGCTATGCTTGGAAAAGCCATGTTTAGATTAGAGAAGAATTGAAGAAAGCATGATCTTAACCCTTAGGGGGAGCAGATTTGTGGTTAGGATAGGAATATACCTAATCACCATGCTTACTTAAATGTCGTGATCTTAATGCGTTCTTAATAGATTGATTTCATAGGAATATAGGCGTTAATCTATTGAGAATTGGTGAGTAGTACTTCGGGAGAAGGCTATGAGAGCATTTGTCGATTAATTAACAACCATCAATGAATTATATGAAAAGGAGAGTTAATTAGAACACAATACGATTGGTCAATCAATCACAACCCTTGAATATTTGTCTCTATTAAATACACAACAATCAACTCGATACTTGATAATTTAGTTGTTACTTAAAATTATAATTAGCATAACTATACTCTTGAACTAGAACTTGGCTTGATGGAATAATAATATTGGTGTGTTAGTGAGTAGTTGATATAAGTTTCTGTAGGTTCGACACTCGAATTATCATCTTATTACTTGTACGACCACGTATACTTGCGTATGCGTTTGGGACCAAAAGGCCTCCAGTCCAAACATATCATATAGGAACAAATAAATAAGTATACATGTATGAAATGAGTGAATAACAAATCTCATGCTCCAGAACTGGTATAAATGACATGCTAAGAGTAGGCATATGCAAGTGTACTATTATAACTCAAACTGACAATTTTATTAAAGAATAACATTTATCAGTGCATTGCGAGATTAAGCCCCTATGTAGCCTCAAACATGGACCAAATAATTCACAACAATGTCACAAATGGGCGAAGCATCATAGCTTAAGGTTTAACAGTCAAGTTCTAGGCTTATAAGAGACGAGCATAACCCGAACATGAATAAATAATCTCGGTGCCCGCACATGGGTTCATCCCCATATATGTGCGCACCCAATAGCATGTATCTCTCACAACAATTCAGGCAACTAGAGCCTCAATCGAGTTTAAATAAGATACTTACCTCAAACAAATCAAATCTCTCCGCTAGCAAGCCCTTCCCATGCGCATCAATATCCGCAAGGCACGAATCTAGCCAAAATAATGTAATACTATTAATATAAGCCATAGGAATTGATTCCAAATGATAAATCTAAGTTTTTTAACCCAAGTCAAAAAATCAACCCCAAGACCACGTTTCGGATTCCAATAAAATTTATAAAACACGAACACCCATTCAAAGGTGAGTCCAACCATACTAAAATTATTCAAATTCGACCTTAAATCCCCGAAATTTTGTCTATGAAGTTTCACCATTTGCCCCCAAAATTTTCAACTCCAATCACTAATTAAATGACAAAAATAACAATGGATCCATGTATAACAACAAAAATCGAGTTAGAATCACTTACCCCAATCAACTCCTTGAAAATCTATTCAAGAATCGCCCAAATTCGAGGTCTCTAACTCAAAATATGAAAAATGGGTTTAAACCCTCATTTTTTAAGTTTATCTCTGCTGCCCAGTTACTGGCTTTCGCGATCGCATACCATCAATCGCGATCGTGTAGAAAAACTTTGCGAAGCTCACAAAAATCCTCTTGCGCGATAGGGTGAGCCCATTTGCGAATGTGGATAACCACCTTCCCAAGCTTATGCGATCGCGGTACAACATTCGTGAATGCTAAGAACATCACGTGCCTACCCAGCTGCCTCACTTCCTTATATATGAACGCGATCCACTATACGCGTTTGCGAAGCACAAGTTCCTTAACTTCTGTGATCGCGTCCCTCACTCCGCGAACACGAAGAGAAAAATCCAATAGTCCTCAAAGACCCTTTGTGATCGTGGACCTATCCTTGCTATCGTGAAGAAGGAATCTAAAACATAGAAAATCAAAAATCTTCTAAGTCCGAATTCCAATCTGTTAACCATCTGAAATCCACTCGAGGCCCCCGAGAACTCCACCAAACATACCAAAAAGTCCTAAAACATGATACAAACTTAGTCGGGGCCTCAAATCACATTAAACAACATCAAAAACACGAGTTGCACCCCAATTCACGCATATTGAAATGAATGAATTTCTAACTTCTACAATCGAGGCCGAATCCTATCAAACCAACTCCGATTGAACTCAAACTTCGCACACGAGTCATAAATGATACAATGGACCTTTTCCAACTTTTGGAACCAAAATCCAAGCATGGTAAATACAAAGTCAACTCTCGATCAAACTTCCCAACTCTCTAAACTTCTATTTTCCAACTTTCGCCAATTCAAGCCAAAATCACCTACGGACCTCCAAATCAATAATCGGACACACTCCTAAGTTCAAAATCACCATACAGAGCTATCAGAACTATGAAAACTCCATTCCAGAGTCATTTACACATATTTCAACATCTGGTTAACTCTTTCAACTTAGGCTTTCAAACTATGTTAGACCTCATAACACCTTTCATGGGTGAAGCTCTAAGCAATACCTTATCTCCAACCATGTAAGCAACATCACAGACCTTCCGATTGGTGCAAATCTTCTGTCAAGACCGTACCGAGTGAAGCTGATTCTGTCTAGACAAAGCATCTTGAACCAAGTCAGTACCCAATAGCCTAGCCTCACCTGGGTTATACTAACCAACTGGAGATCGACATTGTCTCCCATACAAAGGCTCATACGGAGCCATTTGAATACTCGATTGGTAGCTATTATTGTAGGCAAACTCTGCAAACAACCGAAACTGATCCCAAGAACCCCCGAAATTCATGACACAAGCGCGTAGAATATCCTACAATATATGAATAGTGCACTCAAACTGTCTATCTGTCTGAGGGTGGAATGATGTACTTAACTCAACCCGTTCGCCTAACTCTCGCAGCACTGCTCTCCTAAACTATGATGTGAACTGAATGCCCTGATCTGAAATCATAGACACTGGCACATTGTGAAGGCGAACAATCTCGCAGATATAGATCTCATCCAACAACTTCAAAGAATAGGTAGTCCCAACTAGAATGAAATGCACGGAGTTAGTCAACCCATCCACAATCACCCAAGTAACATCAAACATCCTCAAACTTCGTGGGAGCCCAACTATGAAGTCTATGGTGATTCACTCCTATTTCAACTCTGGAATCTCAAGCCTCAGAAGCAAAATGCCAGCCTCTAATGCTCGTACTTCACCTGTGGACAATTCAAGAACCGATCTACAAACTCCACTATGTCTTTCTTCATTCTCCTCCACCAATAGTGTTGCCTCAAGTCCTAGTACATCTTTGCGGCACCTGGATAAATGTAATACCGCAAACTATGGGCCTCCTCAAGAATCAACTCATTTAACCCATCTACATTGGGAAACAAAATTTGAACATGTATTCGCAACACCCCATCATCCCCAATAGAAACCTCATTGGAATCACCGTGTTGAACCTTGTTCTTAAGGACAAAAAAATGGGGATGGTCATGCTGACACTCTTTGATGCGATCATATAAACAAGACCGAAAAACCATACAAGCTAGAACCCGACTAGGCTTCGAAACATCTATCCTCACGAGCTGATTGGCCAAGGCCTGAACATCTGATGCTAGCGACCTCTCACCAATACGAATAAATGCAAGGCTACCTATACTCACCGCCTTTTTACTCAAGGCATCAACCACCATATTAGCCTTCTTGGGATGATACAAAATGGTAATATCATAGTTTCAAAGCTCCAACCATCGTTGTTGCCTCAAATTTAGATCCTTTTGTTTGAACAAGTGCTGAAGACTCCAATTATTTGTAAATACCTCACAAAACACATCATTGATACAATGCCGTCAAAGTTTTAATGCATGAACGATGGTTGCTAATTCAAATTAGGAACAGGGTAGTTCTTCTCATGAGGCTTCAGTTGGCATGAAACATAAGCAATCACACTACTCGCCTGCATCTAGACACACCCATGAAGTATCAAATACACTATATAATAACCCGATGATGAAGGCACAACTAGAACTGGAGTCGTGATCAAGGTAGTCTTGAGCTTCTATGATGTTCTACACGTAAATACCACACAAGAGAGGGGGGTGATTTGTGTGGTACCTAATTTTCGCACTAGAAGAACCTGGTTCTTCTAGATGTACTTAATATGACTGTTTATGGAATTAAGAGTGCATAAAGTAAAGAACACAGATATTTTTACGTGGAAAACACCTGGCTCAAAAGGTGAAAAAATCACGACCTACTACTCAGTAGGATTTTCCCAAACTTCCACTAAAACCACTGAGCCAAAAACAACATTTACAAACTCTTGTAAATTAAGGATTAAACTCTAATCCCAGTATGGCACACAACCTCAACTGTTGCGACACCTTCAAGTTAACTCTAACTTGAATACTCAAAGTATCTAATACAATTGCTTCTATGAAAGCTGAAAGGTACAATATGAAAAACACCTACTACAATTGAACTAGAAATAAAGAAAGACACAATGGAATTGGTTCTTCAGTCTTGGTTCATGTAGTTTCAGATTTGCACACTTGAATCACACTCAAATTGATTGCAAAATCACCTAGCTCTTTTGCTCTCAATTTAGTTTAACTTCTGAATATGTGCAATCACCTGTAAAAGAGAACAATCATTATTATTTATAGCGTTAGTAATTAGAGTTTGATTAAAACTCGAATTGCTGATCCTTCATCAAATTCGAGTCCTAGAACAACTCAAACTCCAATCCTTATCCTTGATCCGGATGTAGTTCTCTTCACATAAGGAGACTTCAAATCCTTATCCTATGCAACCTTTTCAATCAACTCAGAAGATATTGTTGCTGATCCTTGAGACTTATCTTCTTTACACGTATGTCACATGTGTAAGCATATTAACACCGTGTCTCACATGATGGACCTGGTTCATGACTGAGTTCATTTTGTCAATATTCAAAACTTCATCTGAACTTGCGCCAACAAATTCCCTCTTTTTGATGATGACAAACTCTGTGCTTTTATTGATCAGAGACCTTGTGGGACTCAGCTTAATTTCCACACTTTAATTTAACTTATCATTAAGGACCGAGTTTAATCAGGTTATAAACATCACATTATTTCAGAATACAAAGTAAAGCACAATATATCTTCCCCCTTTTAGCATCATCGAAAAGTTGCATATTATATGAATCCCAGATGTTAATTATTACTCATGGCCACTGGGGCAACTGCAAGTGAAAACATGATTTAGTTAATCTATAATCAACTTTACAAAAATCTAACAATTAAGATAAGAAGTTTTATAGAACAAGAGAAAACAAAGCACATTGTCATTGATTAGGAGTTGTTTCTACAAAACAGACCACAAATAGAAAAACAAACATCCAACCATGAGCAAGAAAAACAGAGAAAAGTCCCGAATCTGTGTCACTGAGGGGGTTTCTAAACTGGTTCTAGGGCTTGGAGGAACTAGAGGGTTGTGATTGAAGAAGATTGAGCATTGTTTGGAGCATCCCTTCACTCTTTTGTTTTTCCTTTGCTAGCTCATCTTTGAGGCCATTTCTTTAACTTTCTAGTTCAGCAATGCGAGCCTGGAGCCTAGCAATTTCTACATCTTTTGTTCCATACTCTAGAACCAATGCCCTAACTTTGCTGTTCACAGGAGTCTTCAAGGATGAACCAGGTTCAACTGGGATTACACTTAGCGGATAGTCACAAGCCTGCAGAGTTTTGATTCCAAAGTGCTCTTTGCTGGAGGCCATCTCCCACTTTTTCAATGGCACATCTAACTTGTCCAAGACAGTTGTCAGTATAAACTCATAAGGACTGGCATGAGCCTTAGAGCCATTGATCACTCTATTCAGTAGCTTGACACTGAAAACAGGCCAATTAATCCGCTTTCCTCTCACAAGACACTCCAAAAGGACCAGGTCCATACAATTTGCAGTGTGTCTTCTTTACTGTCTGGGCAGCAAACACTTGTTCACAAACTCAAAAAGCACCTTGTGCTCAGGCTTCATCTCACTCTTTTGCACAAATCTAGCCTCAGGCACTTCTTCAACAGACTTAGTATCACAGAAATTTCTGTAATTTGGAGAGCAGAAGGGAGAGAATCTAGACAAGGCCACCTTTGCCTAGTATAGTCATCATAGCCCTCACATGTTATGTCTAGAATTCTGCCCAATTTAGGTGCATCAAACTGCACCTTTACTCCCCTCACCATGCTGGTAACAACCTTATTCACCACTGTGGCATTTGCCATAAACTCTATCAACTCTTTTCTTGCCAGCCTGCCATCTAGTTGAAGAACCATGTCCTTCCACCCCTGTGCATTCAGGGCATCAACCAATCTTTTCATGCCTGGCTCCTCCAGGTCTTTCATAATTCTTCCTTTTAAGATTGTTCTCCTGCCAAAGAGGACAAATCTGTCATGTTCCTTTTCAGATTCCTCTTCTTCTTCTTCTCCACTCCATGCTTCTTCTTCTTCAGGAACTTTCACTTGTTTTCTTTTGACTGCAGACCTGGTTCTTTTTTCCAGGGAGGGTTCGGTAGATACAGACTCTGAAGACTTCTTGGTAGAAGTCTTGGATTTCTTTGGTGTAGGAGAGGGAAACTTCTCAGTTGTACCTTTTTCCTGATGGACCAGTTCCATATCTTCCTTCTTTTCTTCTGCAGCCACAAAACTTTCCACAACTTTAGCTTTTCCCTTTTCCTTCTTCTTTTTCTTGATAGCCTCTAGGGCTTTCTACAATTCAGCCTCACTTTGCCTTACCCTGCTTCTAGTAGCTCTCACCTTTGGTGCTGAAGGTACAGTAGACTTAGGAGATGACACCTTGCTCTTCTTTGTTGGCTTAGAGGCAGTTGGAGCCTTTTGAGAAGAAGCTTTGCGCTTCTTGGGATCATAGCTTGCTCCAACTTTCTTCAGAATGTCAGCCAAGGTTTCTTCCACAGATGAACTAGGTGCATCTTGTTGTTCACTCAGGTAGACAAGACCTTCAGTAGCCTCCCCAGATTAACTTCCCCCTGGCTTGTTGCCACTCTTCTCAACTCCTCCATAAATTGCAAGAATTTTACCTTTCTTTTTCTTTCCCTTCCTCTTCGATTCTCCCTCACTTACATCTCTCACAGATCCCACCAACACAAACCTATCATCTACTTTCTCCTCTACATCAGTAAAAACATAGCATGTATTTACCTCTTTAGGGGTTTCTTGATTCTTGTCTGAGTCAGAAGACCCACGTTCTTCTCCATCGCTTGCAGAGACAAAAGCTTCAGACTCAGAGCTTGAGTCAGATGATTCCTTTTTAGAGCTTTCCCCTTTTTGACTTGCTTTCAATTTTAGTTGAGAGCTGTTCTCAGAGCACCAATAGCTACAGTCTTTCTTGCCAACATTTTCTGCCGACAGAATCTTGGTTTAGGGTTGTTGCTAGGAGTTACATATGAAGATGTGTTAGGAGATGTTGGTGAGGGAGTTAATGGATTTTCTTGAGGATTAGTCATGGCGGAGAATTTCTGGAGAATTTTAGGAATTTTGAAGAATTTTAGAGAGAAGGAAAATGATTAGAGGTTTAAGCTTAATGACGGTTATGGAAAAATAGGAGTATGTGGAGTGTATTTAAAGTAAAGTATGATTAGGTGCAGTAATGGCAGTCTTTTTGCAGTGGTCAATCAGGAGTCTAATCCCATTAGGACTCCGGTCTTTAAGTGATAACTGATCGATGCTAGTTTTTAGGAAATAATCCTGTTTTATTTAGAATTCTAAGAGAATGAAACTAGTTCAATGCTCAACGGTTATATTTTTAGGAGTTTGGTTAGGATAGGACTTCTGCTCATAATTTGAATATTTATTTTTCTAATTGTGCAAAGTATAGAAACATACCTGACCTTTTCTCATGAGCATATCCTGATGAACCAGGTTCTTCAAGTAGAACTCTCTTGATTATGCCTCATATATCAGAATAGAAAAAAAAATTTGTAAGAGATCAATGAATTAATATAAACACATGTCACAAGAGTATATTGATTAGAGTATGAGAATGATTAAGAATTAGTCTAGATATTTACATAAAGTTAGAACTTCTAACCAAAAATGTTTTTTTTTCAAATTTTCCTTCTTCTTTTTTTCATTGCATTCTGAACTGGTCCCTTTTAGGTAATCTTAATGATCCCTAATTCTAACCTGTTCCTTTCAAAGTTTTCCCTATTCAATGCTTTGGTGAAGATGTCAGCTATTTGTTTATCAGTAGCATAGAATTCTATTGAGATTAATCCTTTCTCATAATTATCTCTCAAGAAGTGGTATCTAACATCTATGTGCTTGGTCCTTTTATGATGAACATGGTTCTTTGTCATACTTATAGCACTAGTGTTATCACAAAATATTGGTATGCATCCCACTTCTATTCCAAAATCTACTAATTGTTGTTTAATCCACAGTAGTTGAGCACAACAAGAAGTTGCAGCCACATACTCAACTTCTGCAGTAGATAGGGCTACTGAATTTTGCTTCTTGGTAGCCCATGATACAAGACATGAGCCAAGGAAGTGTGCCATACCTGAGGTGCTTTTTCTATCCACTAGAAAACCTACATAGTCAGCATCAGTATATCCTACTAGATTGAAATTACTACCTTTAGGGTACCAAAGATACAATTTAGTAGTGCCTTTCAAATATCTTAATATCCTCTTGACAGCAGTCAAATGAGACTTTTTTGGATTTGCCTGAAAACAAGCACATAACCCTACACTGAAAATAATGTCAGGTCTACTAGTAGTAAGATACAAAAGTGAACCAATCATATCCCTATACAACTTCTGATCTACTTGTGAGGTTTTACAACCAACTGGCTTCTGCTGGATGTTTCAGTAATTTGATGAGGAACAGGTTCATGAACAGGTTCTTCAAGGAGTTTATTTCGATTCCTCTTTGATTTCTTCCCCCTGTCAGGTTTCCCTGTAAGGAAGAACCTGTTCCATTACCTGTTCCTTCTGGGGGTGTCACTTTGACTTGAGCTGATGCTTCAGCTAAGTCTTTGACCAGTCCAATGGATTCATCTTCATGTTTCTTCCTCTCAGAAAGAATGTTAGTTTCATCAAATACTACATGCACACTTTCTTCTGCACACAGAGTTCTTTTATTAAAGACTTTACAAGCTTTGCTATGTGAAGAATATCCCAAGAATACTTCCTCATCACTTCTGGGATCAAACTTTCCTAGGGAGCCTTTTCCATTATTATGCACATAGCACTTGCAACCAAAAGCCCTAAGATGGGATATATTTGGTTTTCTCCCTTCAAGTAACTCAAAGGGAGTCTTCTCTACTAGAGGTCTGGTCATGCATCTATTTATGATGTAACATGCAGTGTTTATAGCCTCTGCCCAGAAGTTGTGAGGCAATTTACTAGATAGTAACATTGTTCTAGCCATATACTCAAGAGTTCTTTTTTTCCTTTCAACTACTCCATTTTGTTGTGGATTCCTAGGGGCAGAGAAATTGTGATCTATGCCATTTTCATCACAGAATTTAGCAAACTTAGAGTTTTCAAACTCAGCTCCATGATCAGACCTAATGGATGCAAGATGATTTCCTAATTATTTCTGAGTCTTCCTAACAAATGCAGAAAATATGTCAAATGCTTCATCTTTGGAAGTTAGAAATAAAACCCAGGTGAATCTAGAATAGTCATCAACTAGCACCATTACATACTTCTTTCCACCTCTGCTCATGGTTCTCATTGGACCACATAGATCCATATGAACCAGTTCCAACGTCTTGGACGTACTTACCATTTTCTTGGATTTGAAGGATGACCTTACCTGCTTCCCCCTTGCACATGCCTCACAAACTTTTTCTTCCTTGAACTTGATATTAGGTAAACCTACAACCAAGTCCTTCGAGACTAATTTGTTTAGCTGATTTAGACTGGCATGACCGAGTCTTTTGTGCCATAAGAGGGAATCATTAACTAACACACTTAAGCAAGTGAGTTCATTTTCTGAAAGAGTTGACAAATATACAATGTAAATATTGTTAACTCTTTTTCCCTGCAAAACACTCTTATCAGTGGTAAGGTTAATCACAAAGCATTTGGTGGAGGTAAAAGCCACAAGGTTACCTCTGTCACACAATTGTGACACACATATTAAGCTATATTTCAAGTCTATCAGGTAGACATTCTCTATGGAATGAGAATCAGTCTTGCCTACCTTTCCAACCTCAATGATCTCACCTTTATTTCAATTACCAAAGGAGACATTACCTCCTTTTAAGTCCTCAAGTGAAAGGAACTGGTCCTTGTCCCCAGTCATATGTTTTGAGCAGCCACTATCCATATACCATATTTGGCTCCTCCTTTTCACTTGGACCTGCAAAAGGAAATCAGGGGTTAGTCTTAGGAATCCAAACTAGTTTGGGTCCCTTTATATAAGCAAAAGGATGAATTAAATTCCTTCTTGCCATCCTGGCAACTTATTCTTTTCTTTAACAAAAACTTTGTTCTTTTGACTGGCCATTTCTTTTGCATTACATTCATATTTGTAATGGCCAGTCTTGCCACAGTGTGTGCAGATTTTATTTTTAGGAAGAGTGAGGTACTTGCTTTTTGGATCCCATTTAGGAGCTTGAGTCCCATAGCCAAGTCCTCTTTTGTTACTGCTGTGATGCTCTTGCAACCAGGAGAGAGCATCAGAGGCTTTGTTCCACTTGCAAGTTCTGTCTAGTTCATGTTTTACCTTTCCTAGATCTTCTTTTAAGACTTTGATGAATTCATCTTTCCTGTATAATTCATCTTTCATTTTTCCCAAATTTTCTTCTAGAGTGAGACATGTGTGATCAGCTATCTTCTTTCCTGTTCCTAATTGCAGTTTCAGATTTTCAGACCTAAGTTCTAGGACACTGCTGTCAAGTTCAAGAACCTGGTTCTTTAACTCAGTATTTTTGTTATCACTCTCATTTGCCCTAGACTCTAGACTTTTACATTTTGCTTTTAAAATCACACATTCCCTAGACAGAACTTCCTTCTCATTATTAATTATCTCAGACTCATCAATGAAGTCTGTTAATAGCTCAGCCAGCCTTTCTTTAGACAAGAATTTAATCTTGTCTTTGAGATGAAGAATACTTACCTCTTGTTCATCATCTGATTATCCAATGGCCATTAGTACTTGCTCCTCCTCAGCTTCATCTGAAGTTTCTCCCCATGTAGTAACCATAGCCTTGGTTGAACCTTTGTTTCTCTTTGGTTGAACTTGTTCCTTCTTCCTGTTCCTTCGTTCAGCTCTTTCTTTCTTCCACTCAATTTACCATTGAGGGCAGTTTTTGATCATGTGGTCAGTCTTACCAGACTTGTAGCATCCCTCATTTGTCTGTTTCTTCGGAGCTCTTGATTTGTTGAAGTTCGTACCTCTTGAAGAACCCTTTCCTCTCATCATGTACTTCTTCAAATCCCTAAAGATCATAGCCATTTCATCATCTTCCAAATCTGCACCTTCAGCAATTCTAAGAGCTAAGCTTCTCTCCTTTTTGGGGGTATCCATCTTCATGGTTTGTCTTTTCATTTCATAGGCAATTAAATTTCCAATTAGTTCATCCAGTCTGAGGGTAGCAATGTTCTTGGATTCCTGAATGGCAGTGATCTTGCTTTCCCATGTGACTGGAAGAACTCTTGTCAGAATCTTCTCAACCTTGTCTTCTTCAAGGATAGTCCTTCCAAGAGATTCAAGTTTATTTGTCAAAGTGGTGAATCTAGTATACATCTCCTGGATAGTTTCTCCTTCCTTCATATTGAAATTCTCATATTGAGAAAACTTAAGTGTTCCTCTTGATCTTTTCACTTAAGGTGTTCCTTCATGAGCCACTTGTAGAGTGTCCCATATTTCCTTAGCAATTGTACAACTTTGGATTCTGCTGTACTCGTCTACTCCTAGTCCACATACAAGCCACTTCTTGGCCTTAGCATTTTTCTCCCATTTCCTCAGGTCCTCAGCAGTACAATCAGCCCTTGTTTTTGGCACATCAATTCCT
>MU691626.1:158676-193986 GCA_026770625.1 Nicotiana glauca
ACATTCTTCTTAGTGGTTGCTAGGGGACCATCAGTGACTATGTCCCAAAGTTCATAATCTTCCCCAATAATGTGATCTCTCATTCTGTTCTTCCACTAAGAATAGTACAGACTATTGAAAAGTGAAGGCATGGCAGTGGATTGCCCTTCCCAGTTCCCAAGTGGTGCACTCATTGTTGATCTTCTCCTAAGGTGTTAGCCTCTTCAAGGATAACCTGCTCTGATACCAATTGATGTTCTAAACGTCAATACCACACAAGAGGGGGGGTGATTTGTGTGGTACCTAATTTTCGCACTAGAAGAACCTGGTTCTTCTAGATGTACTTACTATGACTGTTTGCGGAAATAAGTGTGCATAAAGTAAAGAACACAAAGATTTTTACATGGAAAACACCTAGCTCAAAAGGTGAAAAAACCACGACCTACTACTCAGTAGGATTTTCCCAAACTTCCACTAAAATCACTGAGCCAAAAACAGCATTTACAAACTCTTGTAAACCTAAGAATTAAACTCTAATCCCAGTGTGGCACACAACCTCAACTGTTGCGACACCTTTAAGTTAACTCTAACTTGAATATTCAAAGTACCTAATACAATTGCTTTTATGAAAGCTGAAAGGTACAATATAAAAAAACAACAACTACAATTGAACTAGAAATAAAGAAAGACACAATGGAATTGGTTCTTCCCTCTTGGTTCATGTAGCTTCAGATTTGCACACTTGAATCACACTCAAATTGCTTGCAAAATCACCTAGCTCTTTTGCTCTCAATTTAGTTTAACTTCTGCGTCTGTGCAATCACCTGTAAAAGAGAACAATAATTATTATTTATAGAGTTAGTAATCAGAGTTTGATTAAAACTCGAATTGCTGATCCTTCATCAAATTCGAGTCCTAGAACAACTCAAACTCCAATACTTATCCTTGACCTAGATGTAGTTCTCTTCACATAAGGAGACTTCAACTCCTTATCCTATGCAACCTTTTCGATCAACTCAGAAGATATTGTTGTTGATCCTTGAGACTTATCTTCTTCACACGTATGTCACATGTGTAAGCATATTAACACTGTGTCTCACATGATGGACCTGGTTCATGACTGAGTTCATTTTGTCAATTTTCAAAACTTCATCTGAACTTGGGCCAACATTCTGAAAGCTCCTTACGCTCGTTTGACCACCTGAATGGAGCACTGTTCTGGCTCAAACTGGTCAAAGGTGATGTAATGGACGAGAAACTCCATGAAGCAATGATAATATCCGGCCAAGCCGATAAAACTCAAATCTCTATAGATGAAGATGGTCTAGGCCAACTATGAACTACCTCTATCTTCTTTAGATCCACCTTTGTCCCCTCACTGGACACCACGTGCCCCAAGAACGCCACCGAACTGAGTCAAAACTCACACTTGGAGTCATTGGCATAAAGCTTCTCCTCCTTCAACCTCTGTAGTACAATCCTTAGATCATGTGCATGCTACTTCTAGCTAAGTGAGTACACCAGGATATCATCAATAAATACTATGAAAAAACAATCGAGATACGGCTGGAACACACTGTTCATTAGATGCATGAATGTTGCTGGGGCATTGGTTAGCCCAAAAGACATTACAAGAAACTCATAGTGACCATAGCAGGTCCTGAATGTCATCTTCACAATATCTGAGTCCTGAATCTTTAACTGGTGATACCTAGACCTCAAATCAATCTTAAAGAATCTCCCTGAAGTTAGTCAAATAAGTCTTATGTGCGACAAGGGATACTTGTTCTTAATTGACCTTGTTCAACTGCCTATACAGCTGATGTACATCCGTATAGTGCCATCCTTTTTTTCAAAAATAAAATCGATGCACCTCGAGGCGACACATTAGGCTTGATGAACCCTTTATCAAGAAGCTCCTGAAGCTGCTATTTTAATTCCTTCAGCTTTACTGGTGCCATACGGTACGAAGGAATAGAAATGGGCCGAGTGTCTGCACAAGTTAATACCGAAATCAATGTCCCTGTCGGGTGGTATGCCTGACAGGTTTGCAGGAAATACATTTGAAATGTCTTGCACTACTGAAACCAAATAAATGGTAGGAGTATTAGCATCAACATCCCTTACAAAGTCCAAATATGACAAACACCCCTTCCCAATCATCTGTTGGACCTTTAGGTATGAAACCACCCCACTGGGAACATAGTCCAAAGAACCTCTCCACTTGATCCTACATAACCATGGCATCGCCAATATAACTGTCTTAGGGTGATAATCCAAAATAGCATGGCATGGGGACAACCAATCTATGCGTAGAATCACATTGAAATCAACCATACTAAGCATTAAGAGATCAAATCTAGTATTCAATCCTCCAATAGCCACCACACTTGATCGATACATACGGTCCATAATAATAAAATTTCCCAGCGGCATAGATACATAAATAGGCAAAACTAAGGATTCATGGGGCATATCCAAATAATGGAAAAAATACAGTGACACATATGAATAAGTGGAACCAGGGTCAAATAACGTAGAAGCATCCCTGTGGCATGCCGAGACAATATCTATGATCACTACATCTGAAGCAACGACCTCTAGCATGGCCGGGAAAGTATAGAATCTAGCCTATCTGCCACCTGATCGGCCTTCCCCTCTAGGGCGACCTCTAGCTTCACGGGGCCCACTTGGAAATGGCTGAGCAGATGGTGTAGCTACTGGTGCCGGTATCATCGGCCGAGAACTCTACTATGGAACCCCACTGAATAGTCTAGAGCAATCCTTTTTGAGATGTCACAAGTCCTCCCACTTGAAACAACCTCTCCTCTGACGGAGCTGCTGCCTTTGATAACTCGAGGACTGCTTGTACAAACCTGGGAATATAAGGCATGGTAAGAACTCTCACTGGTAGTGTATCTCATGTTCAGACAATTGTATTAGATGCTTTATTTCGTACCTTGTTATTTAATAGTGCTCGAGTACTTATTGACACCAGATTTTGGGATTGGTTGTAGTACCATTTTGACTTTATTCTTAAATATTTTATGGTATTCTTCCATTGTTGAGCCATTAGACTGTGTTATTTCATTTTCATTGTTAATCATGTGATCATTGGCTTACATGAAAGCAACATATCTGAAGATAGTAGAAAGTGTAGACGAGGAAGAGAAGAGGGCGAATATGGAGCATTATAATTTGGCTAAGAAAGAGGTAAAACTAGCAGTTACGCTGGCCAAGACTTTAGCTTTTAGTCATTTGTATGAGGAACTCGATGGCTGAAGTGGAGATAAGAGATTTTTCAAGTTATCCAAGGCACGAGAAAGGAAGGCGTGTGACTTGGACCAAGTGAAATGCATCAAGGACGAAGAAGGTAGAGTTTTGTTGAATGAGGAGCTTATCCGTAGAAGATGGTAGACCTACTTCCATAGTCTCTTGAATGAGAGGTGGGGGGAAAGAGCATTGTACCGGGTGATTTAGAACTCTCCTGGAGTCGTTGTGACGTTGAGTATTGTAGGCGGATTAGAGTTGATGAAGTTTAAAGGGTTATGCACAAGATGAGCAGGGGAAAAGTGACAAGGCCGGATAAAACCCCGGGGGCCTTTTGGAAGCAGGCAAGGAAGGCTTGGAGTGGCTCACTAGGTTATTTAATGTCATTATTAAAACTAAGAAGATGCCCAAAGAGTGGAGGTGGAGAATGATGGTTCCTATATATAGGAACAAGGGTGATATCAAAAATCGCAATAACTATCAGGGTATCAAGCTGCTTAGCCATACTATGAAAGTTTGGTAGAGAGTGATAGAGCTAAGGGTGAAAAGGAGTGTGTCTATTTCTGATAACTAGTTTGGGTTTATGCCGAGACGTTCGACTAAGGAAGACATCCACCTTGTTAGGATATTTATGTAGCAGTATAGAGAGAGAAAGAAGTAGTTGCGTATTGTATTCATTGACTTAGAAAAAGTGTATGATAAATTTTTTAGAGAGGTTTTATGGAGATGTTTGGAGGCTAGAGGTGTATATGATGCCTACGTTAGGTTGATTAAGGACATGTATGATAGAGTGAAGACCCGAGTGAGGGCGATGGGTGGAGACTCAGAATATTTTTTGGTTATGATGGGGTAGCATCAAGGGTTGGTACTTAGCCCTTTTTTATTTGCTCTGGTGATGGACGTACTGACATGCCACATCCAAGGGGAGGTGTCGTGGTGCATGCTATTTACAGATGATATTATGTTGATTGATGAGATGAAAGATGGTGTGAACGTGCAATTAGAGTTATGGAGGTAGATCTTGGAATATAAAGGTTTCAAGTTGAGAAGGACCAAGACCAGTCACTTGGAGTGTAATTTTAGTGGCGAGACTCAAGGAGGGGAAGAGGAGGTGAGGCTGGACTCGCAGGTCATCCCTAGAGAGGGAGTTATAAGTATCTTAGGTCCATTATGCAGGGGGATGAGGAGATTGATAAAAATGTCACACATCGTATTGGGGCGGGATAGTTGAAATGGAGACTCGCTTCTGGTGTTTTGTGTGACAAGAAGGTGCCACCGAAACTTAAGGGTAAGTTCTGTAGAGTGATGGTCAGACAAATGATGTTGTATGGGGATGAGTGTTAGCCAATCAAGATCGCTCATGTACATAAGATGAAGGTAGTAGAGATGAGGATGTTGAGATGTATGTGCGGGCAAACCAGGTAAGATATGATTAGAAATTAGGTGATTCGTGACAAGGTGGGTGTGGCCTATATTGAGGACAAGATGTGGGAAGCACGACTTAGATGGTTTGGTCATGTGAGGAAGAGGAGTACAGACGCTCCAGTGAGGAGGTGTGAGAGGTTGACATTGGAGGGCCTACGGAGAGGTAGAGGTAGGCCAAAGAAGAGGTGGGAAGAGGTGATTAGGCAAGACATGGCGTAGCTTCAGCTGACCAAGGACATAACCCTTAATAGGAAGGTATAGAGCTTGAGGATTAGGGTTATAGAGTAGGTAGTATAGAGTGTTCATAATAGTTGTATTGGCACACAGTCTCGCTTTCTGTTGGGAGTAGCTTTTTATGACTAACTGTTGTTTTCTTTCGTTTTTGATCACCTTATTGTCTTGTTGTTTTTATTCTGCTTTTTATGGATTTTTGGTATTGTCTCTTCTTGTCTATATTTTTATTAATGTGGTGCTTATGCTTTACTGAGTCAAGGGTCTATTGGAAATAGCCTCTCTATCCTTACAAGGTAGGGGTAATGTGTGCATACACAATACCCTCCACAGACCGCATAGTGAGGGATAATACTGGGTATATTGTTGTTGTTGGCTTGCCTAGAGTGATGGGTTATGTGCCATCATGACTTTTGGATTTTGGGTCGTGAAAGTTGGTATAAGATCCCTAGGTTGCTTAGGTCTCACGAGTCATGAGCAAGTTTAGTAGAGTCTTTTGGATCGGTACGAAGATGTCTGTACTTATATTCGAGAGGCTTCTGAACTATTAAGAAACTTCAGTTTCTTGAATTCTTATCGTGCGGATTTGTTAATTTTGAAGTTTGAAACTTGACTCTTCTATCTCTCACGGATGGTGACGACATGTCCAATTAGGCGGATGCCACCAGTACCACCAGCTAGAGCCGCAAGAGGCTGGGGTAGAGGCTGAGGTGCAGCTCGTACTACCACTATAACAGCACCAGTGGAGCCACCAGTTACTCCAATTGAGAAGGAGATACCAGATATTATTGAGCCGGTGGGACCAGCTTAGGCGCTAGCTATGCCCATTGTGATTCCATTCATTTAGGAGGCTTTGGCTCAGATTTTGACTATATGCACTAGCCTTGCTCATAGAGTTTATTTCGAGCCACACCGGCCACTTCTCAGGCCGAGGAAGGTGCTCAGACTCCTTTCACCTGCACTCTAGAGCAGGTAGCTCAGGGACTCCGGACATCGAGGGTACTACTAGCCCATCCGATTGCTATTGCTCGGGACAAGGATGTACCACTTATGAGTGATGAAGAGCAGAAGAGACTAGAAACTTTTGGGAGGCTTAAGCCTCCAGACTTCAGCACGGAGGAGTAAGAGAATGCCTAAGATTTCCTTGGATACGAGTGGAGTTGGATTTACCACTTTCTAGTTGATTGGGGCAGCCTACCGATAGTGGCAGGCCTATGAGTTGAGCAGGCTAGTTGGTGCAGTGCCACTTTCATGGCATGATTTCCCCATTCTCTTTTTAGAGAAGTTTATTTTACAGACTCATAGAGAGGAGCTTCATAAAGATTTTGTGCAGCTACGCCCGGGAGATATGACTGTGACCCAATATAAGATGAGATTCACAGATTTGGCCTATCATTCTATATGGTTGGTCCCACAGATAGAGAGTGGATCAAGAGTTTTGTTGTTGGCCTCAATTATGTCCTACGTTACAGTTTGGCCTAAGAGGTCGAGCCGGATGTTGGGTTTGACCAGGTGGTGAAGACTTCTAGGTGCTTGGAGTTTACTCGCAAGTTTTAGAGCGAGGAGTAGGAGGGAAAGAGGCCCCGTAGTTTTGGATATTTTAGTGGTACCTCATCTAGAGGTCAGTCGCATCACAGTAGAGGTTGTCCTTACAGGACTGCTCAGATGGGTCGTTCGATTCATTGTGGTGCATCAGCTAGTCATTGTTCATATAGTGCTCGTCCGGGTCAGTCATCTTTTAGTGACTTCCCAGCTCAGAGTCCATCCCATTCTCTATCAGTTTAACATTCATTAGTACCGATTTCTTCTAGTGGTTATATTTTTTTCAGGGTCGATGTAGCCCACACCACCATTTATAGCTCGAGGTTGTTATGATTGTAAAGAGCTGGGGCATGGGAGGAATTATTACCCCGATCACTACAGAGGTCTAGTGTAGTAGGGATACCAGTCTATGACCCTCACACTAGTTGCTACACCACCCGCTCAGCCAGCTCGGGGTGGTGGTCATACGGGTTGAGGTCGTCCCAGAGAGAGAGGTCAAACAGGTGGTGATAAGGCTTGATGTTATGCTTTTCCCGCCAGGCCAGAGGCATTTGCTTCAAATACAGTGATCACAGGTATTGTTTCAGTATTCCACAGAGATGCTTCCATATTCTTTTATCCTTGTTCCACTTATTCATATGTATCATCATACTTTGCTCGTTATTTGGATATTCCTCGTGATTCCTTAGTTACACTTATTTATGTATCTACGCTGGTGGGCAATTATATTATTGTGGATCGTGTATATCAGTCGTGTGTGGGGACTATTGGAGGATTAGAGATGATTTAATCTTTTACTTCTTAGTATGATTGATTTTGACATGATTCTAGGCATGAATTGGTTATCACCATGTCGTGCTGTTTGTCACGCTAAGAATGTGACGTTGGAGATGTCGGGCTTGCTTAGGATTGAGTGGAGAGATTCTATGGACTATGATCCTAGTAGAGCGATTTCACATTTGAAAGCCCAACGGATGGTTGAGAAGGGATGTCTGGCATATTTGGCCTTTGTGAGGGATGTTGGTGCTGATGCTCCTAACATTGAGTTTGTTTTGGTAGTGACAGACTTTCCAGATGTGTTTCCTGCAGACGTGCCGGGCATGGAACCCAATATGGACATTGATTTTGGTATTTACTTGGTGATAGGAATGCATCCCATTTCTATTCCTCCGTATTGCATGGCACCAACAGAGTTTAAGGAATTGAAAGAATAGCTTTAGGAGCTACTTGATAAGAGATTTATTCGGCCTGGTGTGTTGCCTTGGGGTGCATCAGTTCTATTTGTGAAGAAGAAAGATGGTACTATATGGGCGTGCATCGATTATAGGTAGTTGAACAACGTTACAATTAAGTGCAAGTACCCACTGCCGTGCATTGATGATTTATTTGACCAACTTTAGGGTGCGAGGGTGTTCTCTAAGATTAATTTGAGGAAGATGATGATTTATGTTAAATTCTCCAAGTGTGAGTTTTGCCTTGATTCAATGGCGTTCTTGGGTAACATGGTAGCTAGTGAGGGTATCAAGGTAGATCCGAAGAAGATATAGGCAGATTAAAGTTGGCATAGACTATCTTCAGCTACTAAGATTCGGAGTTTTATTGGCTTGGCCGAATATTATCTTCATTTCATAGAGGGTTTTTTGTCCTTTTGTTTCACCTTTGACTAGATTGACCCAGAAGAGTGGCCCATTTAGGCGGTCTGATGAGTGTGATTAGAGTTTTCAGAAGCTCAAGACTTCCTTGACCACAACTCCAATCTAGTTTTGTCTTCAACATCGGGTTCATATACAATTTATTGTGATGTTTCTCAGATTGGTATTGGTTGTATCTTAATGCATGAGGGTAGGGTGATTGCTTATTCTTCATGTCTGTTGAAGCACCATACTACCCCATTCATTATTTAGAGTTGGCAACCATTGTTCATGCAAAGATTTGGAGGCATTATATCTATGGCGTGTCTTGTGAGGTATTTACTGATCATCGAAGCCTACAACACTTGTTTAAGCAAAAGGATCTAAATTTGAGGTAGCGTAGATGATTGGAGCTATTAAAAGACAATGATACCACCGTTTTGTATCATCCCGGGAAGGCCATTGTGGTAGCCGATGCCATGAGTATAAAGGTGGTGAGTATGGGTAGCCTTGTATATATTCTAGTTGGTGAGAGATCACTAGCATCAGATGTTCAGGCCTTATCCAATCACTTTGCGAGATTAGATATTTCGGAGCATAGTCGGGTTCTAGCTTATGTGGTCTCTCGGTCTTCTTTGTATGAGCGCACCAGAGAGCGTCCCTATGACGAACCCCATTTTCTTGTCCTTAAGGACACGGTATAGCACGGTGATACCAAGGAGGTTTCTATTGAAGATGATGGGGTGTTGCAGATGCAAGGTCAGATTTGTGTGCCCAATGTGGATGCTTTACGTGAGTTAGTTCTTGAGGAGTCCCACAATTCACGGTATTCCATCTATCCTGGTGCCACGAAGATGTATTAAGACTTGAGGAAACACTATTTGTGGAGGAGAATAAAGAAAGATATAATGGAGCATGTGGCTCGATGCTTGAACTTTTAGCAGGTCAAGTATGAGCATTAGAGGCCGGCCAGTTTGCTTCAGAGACTTGAGATTCCTGAGTGGAAATGGGAGCGTGTTACCATGGAATTTGTTGTTGGGCTCCCGCAGACTTACAAGAAATTCGATGCCATTTGGTTAATTGTGGACCAACTAACTAAGTTCACATATTTCATTCTGATTATAACTACCTATTCTTTAGAGCGGTTGGCTGAAATCTATATCTGTGATATTGTTCGTCTTCATGGTGTGATGGTGTCCATTATTTCAAATCTGGTCACGTAGTTCACATTACAATTTTGGAGAGCATTGTAGCAAGAGTTGGGCACACGGGTTGATTTAGGTACATTATTCAACCCCTAGACGGACAGATAGTCCGAGAGAACCATTTAGATTTTGGAGGATATGATACACGCTTGTGTTATGGATTTTGAGTTTCTTGGGATTAGTTTCTATCACTTGCTGAGTTTGCCTACAACAATAGCTATTAATCGAGTATTCAGTTGGCTCCTTATGAGGCCTTATATGGTAGGTGGTGTCGTTATCATGTGGTTTGGTTTGAGTTGGAAGAGGCGAGTTTGTTGGGTATTGATTTGGTTTACGATACCTTAGAGAAAGTCAAGTTGATTTAGGATCGGTCAGTTCAGTCTAGACAGAAGAGTTATGCTGATCGAAAGGTTCGTGATGTTGCATATATGGTGGGAGAGAAGGTATTGTTCATAGTATCGCCCATGAAGGGTGTGATGAGGTTTGGGAAGAAGGTCAAGTTGATCCCTTGGTATATTAGCCCTTTTGAGGTGCTTGAGTGGATTGGAGATGTGGCCTACAAACTTGCATTGACGCGTAGTTTATCGGGTGTTCACCAAGTGTTTCATGTTTCTATGCACTAGAAGTATTATGGTGACCCATCTCATATTTTGGACTTTAGCACGGTTCATCAAGATGGGGATTTGATTTATGATGTGGAGCCGTTGGCCATTTTGGATTGGAAGGTTCAAAAGTTGAGATCAAAGAATATAGCTTCGATGAAAGTTCAGTGGACAAGCCAGCAAGTCAAGGAGGCTACTTGGGAGACCGAGTGGGAGATGCGAAGTAGCTATCCACACCTATTTGATACTCCATTTATGATTCTAGACCCGTACGAGAACGCATAATTGTTTAAGAGGGGGAGAATGTAACGACTCGGCCAGTGATGTTGAGTATTGTAGCCTCGTTCCCCCATTTATCGCTTATTCTATATTGAATTATGGTTATGTGACTTGTCGGGGTGGTTGGATTGGTTTCGGGAAGGTTTTTGAGTGAAAAGAGACACTTAGCCCCAATGTTGAAAGGTTAAGTTAAAAGAGATGACCGAATTTTGAGTTTTGTGTAGATGACTACGGAATGGAGTCTTGATGGTTCTGATAGCTTCGTACGGTGAGTTTGGACTTAGGCGTGTGTCCGGATATTGATTTGGAGGTTCGTAGGTCGTTTTGGCTTGAATTGGCGAAAGTTGGAAAGTTGAAGGTTTGGAAGGTTGAGAAGTTTGACCAAGAGTTGACTTTGTTGATACTGGACATGGAAGTTCAATAGTTCATTAGGCAAGAATTCGGGTGCAATTTGTAATTTTGATGTTTTTAGATGTGCTTTGAGGCTTCGACTATGTTCATATTGTGATTTAGGACCTGTTGGTATATTTGGATGGAGCCCGAGGGCCTCGAGTGGGATTCGGATCATGTTCGGCTCATTTTTGACTTGTTGGACTGCTGATGTATCTGGTTCAAGTATCCTTATACGTGACTGCAAGGGTAGGTCCACGATTGCGAAGGTTTTTTTTATGACTGGTCAAATTTTGTGCATCGCGTCACGATCATGGAGTGCGTTCGTGAAGTTTTGTGTTCTCAGGTCATTGAGAATGCGAGAAGAATCATGTGTTCGAGTTAGAGGAAGGGTCCACAGAGTGTAAGGCTTAAAGCCTATGCAATCCCATAGTTGGGCTCGCGTTCGCGAAGAGTTAGAGCTGGTAAGTACCGCGTTCATGATTGAATCTTCGCGTTCACGACGTGTATTTCTTTAGGGCAGTATTTTTGTGTTTCGCGATCGCAGGAGAATTTCCGCAATCTCAAAGAGGAACAATTGGGCAGTAGAATCCTAAACCGAGTGTTAGAGTATTATTTCACATTTTGAATTGTAGAACTCGATTTTGGCTGATATTTGGGAAGGATTTTTACGTCTTGGATTCGGGTAAGTATTTTTGACTCGGATTTGTTGTTATATCTTGATTCCATCATTTTTTCAGCATTTAATTAGTGGATTAAAGTGAAGAAATATAGGATTTGGTGAAAACTTTTCAAACATGAAAAATGGGATTTAATAATTCTATCTTAGTACTTCTTATTTGATTTGTCACATGTTACTGATAACGCTTCAGGGTAAAACTGTTTCATTGAATTTTTTAGATGAGTTCAGTAAGACTTGAATGGTAAATGACTGAGTTTGGGCCTTAGAGCCGGTCTAGTACTGATTTTGAGATGAAGTGTACGTCAGGCCCATATTGGACTGAGTGTTATTATTTTGAGGTGACGCGTGCAACAGACCTCAATATTGGGTTAAGTGATTATGATTAGCGGTTGGGCAGGATCCGCCCCTCCGAAGTCTGACATGCCAACAATGGGTGCGGGCACAGTGTTTCATATATGTGCTTGATGATGGGCAGTATTGCCAGGCACCGGTACAGTGCTAAGTGTAAATACTATTGATGGATTTACTGTGAAACTATTAATTTATGTATATACTTGACATATAGACATAAAGATGTACTTTTCTTGTGCTAAGTAGTAATAGATATGCTTTACTTGTGTTGGATTATAAACTGTTATGCTTGAAAGCATGCACAAATTCATGGAATGAGGATGAGTTATACTTGATATCATTAATTTACTGTTTCATGGTTTATCCTATATTTTTCTGAACTGTCAATAGTTATTGGTATTGGCATTTGACTGTTGTTCTGAGCTCGTCACTGCTTTTAACTTAATGTTAGTGTTGTTACATATTGAGTATATTGGGTCGGTTGTACTTATACTATACTCTGTACTCCATTTGTAGATCTAGGTACATCTGGCCGAGGTGATTTTCAGGCTTGGGTTGTGCTAGCTATTTAGAATACTACGGGGTAGCTGCTATATCGTTTGTAGTTCTTGAAGTTCTCTTCATGTTATCTTTGTCTTTACTCTTTCTCATGTTCAGACAGTTGTATTAGAGGATTTATTTCGTAACTTGTTATTCAATACTACTCGTGTACTTGTTGATACTAGATTTTGGGGTTGGTTGTAGTAGTATTTTGACATTATTCTAAGATATTTTATGGTATTATTTCGTTGTTGAGTCATTAGACTGTGTTATTTTATTTTCATTGTTAATCATGTGACTATTGGCTTATTTAGCAGGTTGGGTTAGGTGCCATTACGACTTGTGAATTTTGGGTCGTGACAACCTCAAATTGAATTTAATGAACTTTTGAACTTTCAACTTCCAAAACTCATGCCGAACCATATCAAATCAACTTGGAATGACCTCAAATTTTGCACATAAGTCCCAAATGACACAACAAATATATTCTAATTCCCAGAACCACAATCTGAACCCGATATCATCTAGGTCAACTCCTGATCAAACTATGAGCACTTTAAATCTTCAAATTGCCAACTTTCGCCAAATAGTGCTGGAACCTTCTAAAAATATCCAAATGCAACTCCGGGCATATGCTAAAGTACAACATCACCATTCGAACCTAATGGAACCACCAAATCTCCGATCCGAAATCAAATACTCAAAAGTCAAACTTGGTCAACTCTTCCAACTTAAAGCTTTCTAGCTGAGAATCATTCTTCTAAATCAAACCCGAATCACCTGAAAACCAAAACTGATGATTCACATAAGTCATAATACATCATATGAAACTACTCAAGACTTCAAATAGTTGAACAAAATACAAATTCTCAAAACGACTCGTCAGGTCGTTACATGTATTTTGCTATAACTATAACCATGATAATGTGATAGCGAAAACTTTTATTTCTATGGAGATATTGGAAAGGCCACTCTACGAAATAGTATGAAGACATTACATATCTACCAAGAATGATGATTTCAAGGTGCAACATATTCATTTAAGTTAATATCACTGATTTGTTTATCAAATCTCTACCAATAATCTTTTGAATATGGTGCACAAGACTGGAATTCGAAGGCTCAAAGATGCGAATTAATTGTCTCGTCCGGGGGAGTTAATACGCGTTGTACTCTTTTGTTCTTACAAGATTTTGTCTCACTGAATTTTTCTTGCAAGGTTTTTAACGAGACAACTAAAAGGCCTATTGTTAGATATTTGTACTCTTTTTGCTATACTAGAATTTTTTTCCACTGAATTCTATTTAATTAAAGTTTTAATGAGGCACATTATTTGCTGAATAAACATTCAAGAAAGAATATTATAAATAGTATTTTATTTATGGTGAATGTCTATCTTTTAGAGAAATTTTAAAGTTTGTTAATTTATGCCTATGTCATTTTTCTGCTATAAATAGAAAGGTTTTATTCCAATGTAAATTATCCCAAATCAATAAGAATTCTCTCTCTACTTTTCTCTTCAATACTTTTCTTGTTTTATAATCAATTATCAAATTTTCCTAGTCAATTTAAACATGTTTGAAGCACTCGGGTCTCATCTCAAATTACACCCACAAGTCATAAACAATTTCCACTTACAAGCATGCAAAATTACATAATTTGCAACAGAGATACTCTGGGTTGAATTTTTAGAGAATCATTACAATCAAATAAAATAAATTCAAATTAAAATTTTCGATGCCTAAACAAGGAAAGTAAAAAATAATATACGCTGGGCATTTAATGTATTGTTTGGTATTGGCATGTATACAAAGTATATTATCCATTCTCTTCCGTAGTAGATGACTTACTATAGTGAAACAGAAGGTTTACGAAACCCCCAGAAAAGTAAATACACTTTGACGTACGTTACATATCAATCAAACATGTTTATTTATTAAACCCTTTGATTGGTTAACATAAACTTGTTTAAGATTTGAAACTAAAGCCAATCTATTGCAAAGGTCAACCTTAGGCAAGAGAATTTCATTTATTAGGAGTGGTTTCCTGAAATAAATGAAAAATTAAGTTCTTTTTGACGTCAATCTTGTTGTTTACTTTTATATATTGTTCAAAAGATGGTAATCAAGAACCATTCTTTATGTCATATATTTTTTTTTTGCAGGAAAATAAAATGGGGGAGATGTCTTGTAAACTGCTGTTGCAAATTATCTTATTTGTCTTAGTATTGTATCCTAAAGCATTGGTAAATTGTAATGATTCTAAAGAAGTGAGGGAATGGTTTTGTTATCAAGAATGCGTCGACGCACATCAGAATTTCTACGATCCAGTTCTTCTTAATTTTAAAATGATTGAAGAAAAATGCAAAAGGGGTGAAAGATTGTATCCATGTTCACCAGATCCTGATACAATGAAGAGAGAAATCCATTATTCAAGAGAGGAATAGGCATCCATATATATGCTTATTAGTACTGACTTTTATCCAAAAATTTCCAACCACTCTATATATTATGCAAAATTATGTACAGCGGGCTGAAACTTCTGTACTGTTTCATTAAAGAGTTTAATGTGTTAGAGAAGTAATATAAGTATTTATAAAATAATATGAGATGGAAATTAATCCATATAATGAAAGAGAGAAATAGACATCAATATATCAATATGATAGTGCATTAATTTGTTGAACAACTTAAGCTAGCCCTAATGGCAGAACTTTCTATGATATTGTGGGAATAACAGGAGATTATGAAATATCCTATATTCGATGAACTCTCTCCTAATCCATTTAGAACATTTAAGAACTTCAACCTGTATTCTAAAAATAAAAATAAAAATAAAAATAAAAAGATAGATAAATAGAGAAAGTGTATATACATATATTCAGTGCATCTTGATATGTATCAGAAAATGTTGATAAAAGAAGAACCCCATCAAATTTGAGATACTAATCATAAAGAATATTGAGTTGACTAGTTGCACATTCACTTATATGATTCTTGCAACTATCCCAAATACCGCGAGGATCAGCATCCTTGGGAACAAAGCTGTTGTTGATCTAATTTTCAAGAATTCAAAGGCAAAATCATTTTTAAATTAAAAGGAAGTAAAAGGAAGCAACATATTAACGGTAAATTAAAGTTGGTAATTTTAGGATTATTTGTCTAACCTGCCAGGAATCGTGGGCCGAATTAATGATGAAAAGTGGTGTTCGAATATGTTGTGCTGCATACTGAGGGAGGAAGCACTACACATTTATCAAATTAAGGGTATATTATTTTTGAGAAAAAATCATATGGTAAAAGGGCCAATAATAATAGAATATCTCTTACCAAACTTGGGTTTAACATTGTGGAGGTGCAAGATAGTGGCAGGTTGATGATGGACATAGACACCCAAATTCAAAAGAATGAAGAATTGCTGTCCTATATTAGGAGTTAATAATAATAATAATAATAATAATAGAAGGATTACTGTCCTATATTAGGGGTTATTAGTAGTAATTAAATAACAACTTAATCGACGAATCTTACATGCAACGACACTACTCTCTCATATAGCTCTTTAATCTCCGGTTTACCAGCGATATTATTTCTGCATAAACTCATACAAAAGTTAGCTACAAAAAAGCAACACATGAAAATTGTCAAGATTCATATAATATAATACTTACACATTAATTAAAAAAACCAGCATCACAAATGAATTTTACTCTAGAACTTGTCACAATTCAAAATTGCAGCCAACCCTCCTGCTGTCGTTCCGCTCAATTTAGCCTATCATAAAATAAATGTTGTATTTTTATATTTCAGTCACTTACCAATATATAAATTAACCCACCAGTAAAAGAAAAAAGGAAAAATTAATCGTACATTTTTAGCATGTGACATTCCTTTAGCTAATAATTCCTCCACTATCGCCTTGAAAATTCTTTTTTTTTTTTTGGAAAAAGGGGTAAATTCATTAATAACAGTTACGGTGGCATTACATCACTATTAGTAATAGTAGGAATAATACTAAGGTTTCCAAGCACTGCTAGTGTATTACATATAGAGCTAGATATTAGTCTTGTAGTCAAGGCTTCATTTTTGTCGTCCTAGATCACCCTCTTTACTACATCCGAAGGTGAGTGCAAAATAGTTGTAGTAGAGCTTAGGTGTTGCTTGGAACCCCATTTACACAAAAAGTGCGCCACTTTGTTGGCTTCGCTGAAGCTATGCCGGACCACTGGATTACTCAATTTCCTCAACAAGTACTTGCATTCCAAGATAGTGTATAGGCAGGGGAGATATTGTGTTGAAGTAGTTTGATTATGTCCGTTGAATCAGTGTCAATTTCCAGTGGTGCTAGTCCTTTATCATGTGCCATTTTCAAACTTGCATGAAGTGCTTGCAATTCTGCATGGGTAGAGTTGTGGGCTTTAATTTTGTTAAAAAAGCCTATAACCTTGTCTCCGCAACTATTTCTTATTATACCCCCAATGCCTCCCGTGTTTTGTTACCCACGGAAGCATCTATGTTTAATTTGTAGTTGTGAGGTGGTGGTACGTACCACTTAATATGTACCGAGATTTTGTGCGTTGTGCATTTGTAGTTGGAGGCTAGTAATTTAAACTCAATGGCTCTGTGTTAACCATATGATAATTGAAGTTGTTTGAGTAATTATGGAAGCAGTTGTTGTTTCTATTTAACTAGAGGTGCCATACTGCAAAGGGAAAAATATCCTCCAAAGTTATGGAGTTATGGTTAACCGGTACTTGTAGATCTTTAATAGCTAAAAGTCAGTATTTATTGCGGGGGATGGTGTTGATGTCAATGCCTGTATTGTCCCAAAATGAGCGGGCCATAGTGCATTCTAGGAAGATATGAGTTATGGTTTCTTCTGCCCTCCTACAAATCATGCAAGTATTTTCAATTGTGACTCCAATTTGGTGAAGGTAGGAGTTTGTGGGTAGCCTATTTTTAAGCATTTCCACAGGAAAAATTTGATTTTATTTAGGGTGTGTAGTTTTCAGATCCAATCATAGTTAGTGGTCTTTAGGATGTGTTGGTTCAGTAATTTGTAAACTGAGTAGGTTGTGAAGGTGCCATTTGTGTTGAGCATCCAAATGGGTGTGTCTACTGCATGGGGGGTTTTTTGAGAAGGAGCTGGGAGTGATGTCAGTAGTAATGTTTCTGGGTAGTTCGAATGATATTTTGGACCAGTTCCACTAATTGTTTACCCAGACCTGGTCAAGGGTCAGGTTGCTATCATTTTTGTTAAGAGGACCCTGAATGATTGAGCGGATGTTTGTTTTGTTTGGGGTCCAACAGCCATAGTAGAAGTTTATGGATTTATCACTTCCAATGCCCCAAACCAGTCCTTTGTTGATGATTTCCCATCCCTTCATGACATTTTGCCAAATGAAGGGGGTGGTCTTAATATTAGGCTTATTACTATTTTTTTGGATTAGAGTATCTGCCCACATTGTTGATGGATTGGTAAATAGTCTCCATGCAAGACCTGCTAGGATGGCCTGGTTTTTGTGCCATGCCTTTGATATTCCTAAGCCACCTAAGTCTTTTGGAAGGGTTACAACATCCCACGAGACATAGTGTGTCTTCTTTTTTGTAGCGGTTGTCCTCTAAATAAAATCTCACTGAATTTTATCCATTTGGTGATGGATTTTCTTTGGGAGGGATATGTACTACATATTATGGTTAGAGATAGCATTGAGGGCAGCTTTTGCAAGGGTTGCTCGTCCCGCAAGCGTGAGAAAAATTATTTTCCAGTTAGAGAGCTTGTTTCTCATATTGTTAATTACAAATTGGAAATCAGAGGGTTTGGGCCTGTTATTGGTAATTGGAAAACCCAAATACTTTCCAAACTGGTTGGTGGGTTAATGTTGAAAAGATCTATTGCATAGTCTTTTATGACGGTGGAGCAATTGCTGGAAAGAAGAATTTTTGACTTGTTGTTAATTTTGTGGCCTGATAGGGAACAAAAAGTTGTTAAAGATTGATGAATAGTATTGATGGTTTTTTTATTTGCTTGGTCCATGAATGTCAAGTCATCTGCGTAAAAGATATGTGACACTAGAGGTCCTTTTGGTCCAATTTTAATTGGGTTCCAGAGGGTAAGATCCACTTGATGATGTATGTAAATTGATAGCAATTTCATGGTTAGGATGAACAGATAGAGGGATAGTGGGTCCTCTTGTCTAATCCCCATCGATGGTTCAAAGAAATTAGTTTGAGCACCATTTACTAAGACATCTATTTTACTTGTGGTTATATAGTTCATGATCAGGGATGTGATTTTTGGTGAAAATTTGAAGAAAATAAGGGCCTTGTAGACAAACGACCATTCTAGCATGTCAAAAGCTTTTTCAAGGTCTATTTTAATAATTAGTTGGCCATTCCTCCATTTTCTTTTTTTGAACTGGCTTATCACCTCTTGTATAATAATTGCGTTATCACAAGCTCTCCTACCTTTTAAAAACTGGCCTGGCATGGGCTAATTAATTCAGGAAGGAATGGCTTGATCCTGTTAATAATTATTTTGTAAGTGGTATTGCAAAGACCTATTGGTCTGAAGTTATTAAGTTTATTTGCATGTTTGAATTTTGGAATGAGGCAAAGGAGATTTGGTTTATTTCCCCGGGGATTCTAGATAGGGAGAAAATTTCTTTGCATAGTCGTATGACAGAGGGTCCCACAATATTCTAGTAACGTTGATAGAATATTGGGTGCATACCATTCGGTCCTGGGGATTTGTATGGCTTGAAGGAGTATATTGCAGAAATGATTTCATGGGTGGCTAGAGGCCTATCTAAGGAGGAGAGATCAATATTGGAGAAATTTGTGTGGGCACTTTTAATAGATTTCACTCCGATAGTGTATTGTTGGTAGTGAATATATCTTTGAAAAGAGGTATGTGTGTTCAATGATTTTTTGGCGATCCGTAATCCAGTTATCTGAATTGTCCTTAAAAAGGAGATACTGTTACGCCTTCGCCTATTTAGGATAGATATGTGAAAGAATTTAGTATTTGCATCCCCTTTATTGATCCAATTTATGTGTGATCTAATTTTCCAATGATCTTCTTCCATTCGGAGGATGTTGTTATACTCATTAATAAGAGTATGCTCTGAATTTCTAAGGTAATTGCTATAGGTATAGCTAGGCGAGTTTTGTATTCCCTTAATTCTAGCAAGTAACCTTTTTTTATTAGCAAAGATATTACCAAAATTTTGAGCACTCCATTCACTGACATTATTTTTGAAACAGATTTGGGCATCGTTGAGGTTTCTATCATTCCAACTTTTCTCAACGATTTTACTAAACTCCGGGTTGTTTAGCCAATATTTTTCCAGTCTAAAAGTTTTGTTAGAAATTGTCCTAGTGTTTGTGAGTCTAAGTAGTAAAGGATTGTGATCCGAGTATGCCTTTGGTAGGTGAGTAACTAGCACTAAGGGTTATTGTTCTGGCCAAGACTCATTTGCAAGGTATCGATCAAGTCTTTCTAGTATAAGACCTTGCCTCCTATGGTTGGACCACGTGTATCTAGAGCCTTTGAATCCTAGGTCAATTAAATTGCAGTAATTTATACACGACCTAAATCTGGAGGATCTATTCTTGTTAATATTCCTGCCTCCCCATTTCTCATTTTGATTTAGGTCATCATTGAAATCACCACCTATTAGCCAAGGTTCTTTGTAGTTGTCAAAAATATTTTTAGGCTATTCCATAAATCTAACCTATTTGATAAATAGTTACTAGCATAAATTGAACTAAAAAGTCAAGGATTGTGATTTGGTAATACCTGGACTAGAGAATGAAGTTCCTGATCGGTCTGCCTAACACGTTCTACTGCTACCATTGTGTCAACCCACATGATCACCATACCTCCAGCTCTGCTAACTGCTGGAATTTCTATATAATCTGAGAAGTTGAAGTCTGCCCTAAGGGTTGCATTGTTGTCCATTTTTGTTTCCAATAGGGCCACCATGCAAGGGTTGTAGTTATTAATAAGCTCCCTAAAGTTGCGTCTGAAGTCTGCATTATTTGCACCTCTTTTCCAAATGATTATGCTTGTGGGTGTATTCATGATAGGAAAGTGATTTTGGAGAATAGTTGCATGGTTATTTCCCTTCAAGAAGGGGCTGTCCCTTAGAGTGGGGTTCAGTTGTACTGTATATTTTGTTGTTGCAGTGTTGATCAGTGGAGTTATCTCTATTGAGCACCTTTGGAGTGCCACTGGACAACATAGTATGTATTTCTTGTCCTCCCTCTCTAGGAATAGCATAAGGGCTATATCTATTATTGTTGAGATTTCTATGAACGAGCTTCTTCCCGGAGGGTGGGGGATCACAACTTCTTCTGCTTCTTGAACTTCCTAGTCCACATTTGGACCTTGTTCCATTAGAGGGGCCATATGAGGAGGAGGTTGGGCTTGTTGGGGTGTCCAAGGGAAGAATAGAGGGTTCATTTTTGTCACCTCTTGTGGTGGGAAAAAAGGTAGCTCGAACATTTGGTTCATGTTCAGGAGGGGGTTGAAGTGCTGTGAAAGGTTCCAATGATTGTGCATTGTGTGATAAAGGGCAAGCTACTGCTGGGGCTAGGGGATCGAGAATGTTTGCCATCCACATATGGTTCATGTAGTTGTCCATGGCCATTCTCATCCCCTCCGCCACTACTTGTGCTAGGAAGTTTGGGTTTTGTATAATTACCATGACCTCCTGTCCCTCTATCACCATTGAGAAGAAGAGGGCTTGGCCTTGGAGGCCCTGCTCGATCCATGAGGTAGGTTAGTGTTCTGGATGTTGTGGTTGGGTTTCATAGACTAGGTTTGGGATGTGCATGGAGTTGTTTAGATTGTTGAAGTTCATCGTTGAAGCTTGAAAGGAGTTCCTGGGCACTTTGTGAGTTAGTAGTGCCAGTCTTGATCTATTGTTTAAGGGTAATAGTAGATTTGGCATTTTGTTGTTGTGAATTATTTATTATTAAATTTTCGGAGGGCTGCTGAAAAGGTAAGAAAAATGATTGTGTATCTTTTGTGGTAGATTCAAGTTGAGTTTGATTGGTTGAAATTGGCGTGTGAGAGTATATAGTGTTTGTTTGGTTAGACATGTCCATATGTGTGTCCATTTGGACAATGTCGACTGACAAGTGGTTGCATGTATATTGCATGGAGTCTAACTTGTCACTTGGAGATTGAGTGTTGAGTGCATGCAGGGAGTGATTAGTGTCTAAGTTATAGTTGTCATTAGCTTCTAGATTTGGAAGCAACTTGTCATGCAAGTGTTGAGTATGGTTATTGGTCGAAGCCAAATGTTGGACACGTGGCATTGCAGATGTGGCCTTATTTCTTGTGTGTATCGAAGGGTCTTTGTGTGAGGGAGAGGAAAAGTTTTGTTGTTTCAGAGGAATGTCTGTGGGAATGTTCATCCTTTCGTATTCCTCTAATTCCTAAAGAGCTTCAAATTTATTACTGAGACTCTGGGATTGGTTAGAGATGTTAGGGTCTATTTTGTCAGTTGAGTTCATAATTGAGTTTGTAATTAATTTTTTTTTTGAGAGGGTGTATTGGGGTGTTAATAAGAGATTGGGATTCATCAATTTCTTTCGATCTATAGGAGAGATTTTGAGTGTGGAGATACTTACCTGTAGCCGCTTCAAAAATTTTGACCTTAATACCTGTGTATCCATTTTGGATGCCTTGATGGAGTGGTACCAGTGGTGCTTTACTACTCCTTGTTGCTGTTGGTCGTGGTGACTTGCCTGTGGTTTGTTCTTCTTATGGAATGCAACCATTTGCCACTGATTTATGGGGGTGATGGGAGTTTCCAAGTTGTGCTCTACATTTGGAGATGCTGGTGTAAGTTTGGTGTGAGAACAGTGATAGATTGTATGTCCTAGTCTTCCACAGGATTTGAAGAAGATGTGCTCACCTTTGTAGATGATTTCTTGCTTGTAGTTGCCTATGAGTATACAAGGTTGAACTGGTTCCTCAAGTTCCACTTCAATGTAGAGGCGTGCATATCTTTCTCGAAGTGCTGCACTTGTACATGCATCAATCTTCAGAAGGTTCCCTATGGTGTTGCCTATTTTCTTTAGGGTAATGGCATTGTAGAACTCAGTGGGCAACTGAGAAAGTCGTATCCAAATGGCTGACCTTTCCTGGGCATCATGGCTTGCTACGAAGTTTGGTTCCCATTTCTTGATGGATAGGATGAAGCCATTGATAAACCATGGGCCATTTTGGAGGGCACTGACCATACTTTCTTCTTTGTTGAATTTGAAAATGAAATAGTCGGAGCCTAGGTCTATCAGTGGGAAATTCTCCGATGGTTTCCATATTTTTTGTATTTTCTTTTTTAGATATTGGTGTTGTATTCTTTTACCTAGTAGCTTAATGATCAGGGAGTGTTTCCATGGTAGATACATTCTATTTTTATCCTCCTCCATTAGTTGGATTGTTCTTATGCCTTCATGCAAGTCATTTGATGTTAAGAGCATGGAATCCTCCGTTTTATCTTGTTCTTCCATTGCATGTTCATTTTCCAACATATCGATATGCATCATGTATTCTGATGCCAGTAGTTTTTCTTTGAAGGATGTTTGAAGGCCTGTACTTGTGTCGTTAGTGGTTATGAATGTGGTAGTGATGTCTGGTGGTTTGGGTGGTATGTGTTGGGCTGCTATTTCAGCTTCCTCTCTTTCCATCATTTTTTCTTTTTTGTCAAGATTTTCGCCTTGAAAATTCTTGCCCCTCTATAGTGTAGATTAGTTGCCTAATACAATTAATTAGCATATTCCTTGTGAGGAACCGGAATATAAAATATGTAACACTTACAATGTAGAGATTTTTTACTTACTGAATCAACTTCTTCAATATCACACGTAAAAGATGTCCCGTCGTAGTACTTAACTTTGACTCTGTTCCAGTTATAGAAGTCTAAAAAGTTTGACATTTAATTAGTAGTTGATACTAAATGCGTGTAACTTAATAGTATATACTTATATACCAGGATTCATTAGGGGTGTCAATGAATATTCGAAAACTGACTAAACCGACAGAACTGTACTGCACCGAAACGATTTTTGGGTTTTATTTTAAGAAACAATAGGTTTTTATATAAATCTATAACCACACCGATAATTAGGGTAAGTTTTTTATATTATAAAAATAAATCGAAAAAATGCCGAACCGTACCAAAAAAATTTTACTTGTGAAAAATATATTTATTTAGTAAGTTTAAAAATAATAATGCATTAAATTTTCTACGAACCTTGGAATTATGAAAATTATTACAAGCCAACAAGTAATTAATCTCAAAATACCAATTCCTAAAATTTATTATGCTACTTCTACTTAAACTAAGTTATTTCAAGTTAACTTTATTAGCAAGACACAAATTATTCTAGCGATTATGAATAACAAACTACAATGTATTGGATATGTTTCCTTTTATATAATTTAGATTTATCTTTTTTAATATTTAATCTTCTATAGATTTTATTCTTGAGTCTCAACTTGATATATTTTTCAATCGTGTGATTTATATTTTCTTTGCATTTGTTTGATTTCTTTTATGTTTAGTTGATGGATCTATACTCTAGCCATCTTTTTTTTTTTTAATCATCACTCTTTAAACAGTAAAAATGTCTAGAGAGTTTTATTAAGTCCTATAAAAAAACGTATATTATTGCATCTACTTCTACTGGTGAATTTTACATGATATTAAAAAAAATACCGAAAATTAACCGAATCGTACCGATACCGAAAAGAAAACTACATGATTGAGACGGTTTCGAAAAGTCTAATTTTGGTTATACATAATAGAATAACCGAAAATCAGTATGGTACAAATTTTATAAAATAACCGGTCATTGACACCCCTAGGATTCATGTCAGTGTCGTTGCTTAGAACTCCTGTGAAAGAACCGTTCAGAGGCATTTTTTTTGAAGATCCGATTGGTTCATTAGTACGATTGAGGCATTCTGAAACAGTCGAACACCATCCACCTCCCTAAAAAAAAATTTAGGGTTGGAGATTAATTAGAAAACAAAAATATATTACTATTAACCTCAAGGTGAAGAAGCCAATTCTGAACTCCCGAGCCAGTTCCCCCGTGGAAAAGGAATGCTGGGGCACTTCCATCCAAACAAACTGGCGAGAAACATAAATTGTGTAAGAATATTATAATTTTTTAATATATAATTAATCCACTAGTATCTGAAGAAAGATAATTCTCACCTGCTCCCTTTTCCATCGCAGTTTCAAGAATGGTTATATTGACAACGAGCGTTTTAAGGGCTTCTGTTCGGCAAATACTCAACAGGATAACTATTGAAAAAAAAACGATTATTAATTGTTTATTCCTAACAACAACGATTATTAATTTTATTTTGTGCCTCACACAACTGACACTAATTGTGTGATGCCTCTTTTTTGTCTCTTAACTGTTTGGGTCCCAGAATTTTATAGACCAAAATATGTAAGATATGAGTCCACAAATATGTAAAATAAAAAAACGCTTCACGCAATTAGTGTGAGACACAAAATAAAATCACTCTCTTGCAAAGAAGTTAGAGTGATATCTTACGAGGAGGTTAACTCACTTTATAGTGGCAGACTGAATGATTTCTCTAAAACGACCTCGAGTTTTCATTATACAAATTCATTAAAGGGACAACAATAACAACAACAACAATAATTCAGTAAAATTTTACTAGTGGGTCTGGAGAGGATAGTGTGTACGCAAACCTTACCCCTACCTCGAAGGAATAGAGAGGTTTCCAAAAGACCCTCAGTTCAAGAGGACAAAAAGACAAATTCATTAATGAGAGAGATATTTAATAATTTTTTGTGGTACTTTAACAAAAGAACAAGACAGAAATTCCTTAAATTCTTTAACATTAGAATGAGTGAAGTTTTTGAGTGTAGAAAACAAAAAAAAAGTCCTAGAACTTCTAAAGGACAAAATTGTTATGACCCAATAGGTCATTTTGAGATTTAGTATTTATTTTCGTGTTCCAAGACCTCGATTAGCTCTATTTAGTATCTCTCGATTTACGTGCGCAATCTATATCTTATTCCGTAAAATCTTTTTATGACAAAAATTTGAAGAAAATGTTAATTTTTACCTAAATGGTTTGAGTTGACTATGGTCAACATTTTATGTAAACAAACCAAATCGGTATTTTGACGAATCTGGTGAGTACGAGTAGTGTTTTGGGACTTGGGCGTATGCTCGGAAATGAATTTGGAAGTCCCTAACTTGTTTTGACTCATTTTGCCAAAACTAGCATTTTGAAAGTTTGAGAATTTATTAAGTTTAACCGTAAGTTGACTTCTTAGCTAATTAGTTCGGATTTTGATGTTGAAACTTGGAACAGTTCTGTATTGCTATTTAAAATTTGTCTGCGAATTTTGGTTCAATTCGGAATTGATTTGACATGACTCGGACGCTTAAATGCGATTCTAGTGTCCTTGAGTTCCACTTTAGAATTTCATTCATTTTAAGGATTAATTCGTAGATTTAGATATTATTTTGATGATTTGATTGCGCGAGCAAGTTCCTATGATGTTATTATACTTGTGTGCATATTTAGTTTGGAGGCCGAGGGGCACGGGTGAGTTTCAGACATGTTTCGGATGAGTTTTGCTAATGAAAAGTCTGTTGGTGCAATGCCAGTTTTGATGCTCTATTGCAGATCTCGGAATTGTGAGGCTTGGCTCGTGATTACGAACCTCGTTTTTACAAAGAATTATTCGCATTTGCGAGCATGGGTTGGGCTGGGCTGGGCTGGGCTGGGTGAAACTCGCATTTGCGAGAATTTGTTCGCATTTGCGAACTGTGGACTTTCGCTTTTGCAAAGGAAGTGGTCACAAATGCGATCACTGACCACTAAAGTTTGCCTCGCATTTGCGAGTTTCTGGTCGTATTTGCGATGGTGGTAAGTTCGCATTTGCGATCTAAATGCCGCATTTACGACTTCTTCTCTTTTATGATAGAGTTCGCATTTGCGACCCATGTCTCGCATTTGTGATGTTCACAACTGCGAAAAAAACTTCGCAATTACGATATCTGCAGCTGGATAAAAGAGGGAAAAACAAGACTTAGCTCATTTCACATCAATTCTCAACCCTAAATACTCTATAGGCGATTTTCCAAAAGACTTTTCTTCCCAAATTCATTGATAAGTGACTTTAATCCATTTATTTTCAATTATCCATTACATTTCATGAGATTTCAACATCAAATTTAGATTTTCATGGTAGAAATTAAAGATTTGGTTAGAATTACGAATTTTTGTAAAATTGAGATTTAGACCTTGAATTGGGGTCGGATTTCGAAATAAATCACATAACCGGGCTCAGGAGTAAATGGATAATCGAGTTTTGGTCTGAATCTCGATTTGACCAAGTGGGCCCGGGGTTGACTTTTTAAAGAATGACTTAAATTGAACCGTTTTTATTTGTGGGTAGTTTCTAAAGCGTATTTTGAATCATTTGGTCAATAATTTGCTAGATTTGGTTAGATTGGAGGCTTGTTCAAAAGGTAAGGTCGTGGTTGATTGATTGCTTGAGTAACGATGTGAGGTAAGTATTGGGTCTAACCTTGATTTGAGGGATTAGGAACCCTTGAACTACATGTTATGTGAATTATATGGGAAACGTCTTATATGCAAGGTGACGAGTGTATGTGCGACGTTATGTTACTTGCTTCCATGTTTTCATTACTTCATAGTATATCTGGTTACATGCCTTAATTGCTACATGCTTATTTGATTTCCATGCCATAATTATTACTTGTCATTTAGCTATCCTGGTATTAAATTTTCCATCCCTTCTATAATTCCATACTTATTTGCTTCTTGTCTCTATTTTCTTTACTTGCATATTTAAATTGTCATATGCCTTACTTGTCTTAAAGTTTTGTGAAATTTTGTTACCTTCTATAACGTAGTTTCACTTGTATGAGTTGTAAATTGGTAGATAGCAATGAGTTTATAAAGTGGAGACATACGAGTTATTAGAGATTCTTTGACTATTATGTGATTTTTTATTGCATCATACATTTACTCTCTCGGTGTAGAGATTATCGTAAATTTTGGCTGTTGAATTGCTATTGTTGATTGAAATTGTTTGGGAGCGGGTTGCATGTCGCAACGAAAATTAAAAGAAAATAAATTAAAATGACAGAATAAGGATGAACTATGATATTAACAGATGATGATTTGGTGGGATCGGGTCATGCGCCGCAATAAATTGTACAAGTTGTATTTGTTTGTGACTGTTGGATTTGCCTCGGCATTTGAGATGAGTTTATCAGACTTGTTATTTTGGGCTCTCTGATAGTTGGATTTTGAGTTGGTTATTATGAGTTAAATGCTTTATTTCCATTCATGTCTTTTTTGTTGTTATTATTATTATTATTGCATACAAGTTATTTTAAGTGACTCGCCTTAGCATTGTCACTCTTTGTCGAGGTTTTATTTCGGCACTTACAAAGTACATGGGGTCGGTTGTGCCTATACTATACTCTACACTTCTTGTGCAGATACCGGAGTTGGTCCCAGTAGTAATAAGTAAGATTTGCTCGGACCCAACTATCAGTGGAGACTTGAAGTACAGCTGCATGAGGTCCGCAACCCTGAAGTGTCCCTCTATATCACTTTAGCTGTTTATTTCGATTCAGACAACTATGTTTTTATTCAGACTATTATCTGTAGCATTCTAGACGCTCATGTATTCGTGACACCAGTTCCAGAATTTGTATTTGTATTTCATCGCTTGTTAGTTTGTTCACTCTATTTCAGACTATTCAGTTTTATTGATATCATTTGGTCTGAATTGTTAAAAATTGGTTATTAAATATTGCTAATATTAACTTACCTAACAAGTGAAATGTTAGGCTCAATTATAATTCCTATGGTAGAAATTCTGGATCGTGACAAAAATTCAATTCAATTAGTGATTTATATCATGAGGACCGTCTCACTTTTACAAAATGTTGTAAATTCCCTGTCCATGCCATGCCGAGATAGTGCGTATGAAGAAAAAAATTGAGTTTTAAATGATAGTAGAAAGTAAAAGTATTGCTTATTAATGAGTAGTACTAATAAAAGTGATTTCTCAACCAACTGTAAAGAAAGAATTAGAACTCGCCGCGACACTCATAGAAGTGACTTTAAAATATAAATTTGATGCATTTAATATACTTCATATCAATGAGTACAAAAATTAAAAAATCACACAAATATTGTTAAATTATGTGGTAGAATTTAAATAAAATTAGAAAAACATAAGCTCTTGAAAATAATAAATATTAAAAGAAAAAAATATGTCGCTAATGCCTTATTAAAACTATAATATATGTGTTGTGTATTTACTTTAGTAGATCAGACATAGTAGAGTAATATATTGGCTTGTACTAAAAGATCATGCAACAATACTATGCTCCTTATGGCCTTGAAAAATATTACTAGCTATTAGCTCAAATACCTAACATAAATTTCATCGTATTTCATTGTATTCGTATTGAAACTCAAACCAAAAAATATGATAAACAAAAAATACTCCATATTTTTAAGATTATGATAAATTAATTGGATGAGTAATATTTAAACCTAACTAAATTTATGGTTGCCACTTAGTGTATCCTATTGTTATGTGCATGTCATGACCTAAATCCCATCACTAAAGTCGTAATGACACCTCGTTTCTAAAACTAGGTAAGTCGATCACTTAACATCATAAAAGTCAATAAAAATATGATAGAATAAAATAAAGTTAATATAAATACAAAAATAAAAGGTGATACAAGACGACATGGAAATAATCATAACATATGTCACGACTCAAATTCCATAATAGGTCGTGATGGCACCCAACTGATGGGCAAGCCAACGCATGAACCTCCTATAAAATATTCATTTTAATTTTTAAAATAAGAAATTTCATTAAATAAATAATAAAATCTAGAACTCATAGAAACCTGTGCTTTTATTTACCAAATTTTCGAATATAAATAATCATAAAGTGAAGTGATCATAATAACGTGAACTACAATAATGAACATCCACTAGGCACCTCCAAAATCAGGTGTCACAAGTGTATGAGCATCTACTAGGAAGTTCCATAACACTACAACATCTGTCTGAAATGTAAAATAGTCAGGATAACAATAACAAACATTAAGGAGACTCTGTGTGTTGTGGATCATGACATGGGATGTAGCTCACCGTAAAGTCCCCGAAATAGTTGCGCCATTGTGCCCAACGACCACCAAAAATATATACATGCACAATAAGTGTAGAAGTATAGCATGAGTACGTAAATCAACGCGTACCTGATAAGTAGCTAGCCTAACCCCGGAGAAGTAGTGACGAGTGGTCGACATCGACACTTACTAGTGGTCCAATATATCAAGTATAGTAAAAATATATAAGTACGAAGCATGTTAATTAAGCAGTAAAAATAAATATAGGTACATGATACGATCCTTATCAGAACAGTAAACATGAAGTCCTCAAATAGAGTATATAATATGGTCCCCACCAGATATATCTCTACATCTCAAGTCAAAAAAACTCACGAGTACGTTGGGTTCTCGTCAAATATTAGGTATGATTCTGCCGAGGCGAGGCCCGATCCCATGAGATTATTTCATGAAATAGCTGAGGAGAACAGTCTGATACCGCAGGAATGTGTACATCATACTACCGAGGCGAACGACCAGATCACATAAGAGTGTGTTATAATATTCTGCCGAGGCGAACGACCCCATCCTATAAGAGTATGAAACATGATACTGCTAAGGTGAACTGCCTGATCCCCTAAGGGTGTGTTACAATATCCTACGAGGAAAAATGTACTGATCCCATAAAAGTGTGATACATGATACTACCGAGTTGAACGGCCCGATTCTATAAGAGTGTTGCTGAGGCGTTCAATACGATCCCATTAGAATATAAAGCTCTTACGGGTCTTTGACCCCACTCACAAATATACGTGTGATACTTTATGATACTCAAGAAAACTTTTAATGAATATTTTACAACTCAGGAAAAATCTGTAAGGGAGCCACAATTTCAACGGCTAAACAGGTATCGTCAAGTATCTAAAATAGCGAGTACATTACTTTACGCGAGTCTAATCTCAGGTCATAATACGAATTAAAGCAATTAAATATGCAAGAATAACTCAAATAGTACAATTAAAGCATGGCGTGAGTCTAAGTCTACCCGGACATAATTAAGAATTCTAGCATACATAGGACACTCGTCATCTCATATGTGCATAGTCCCCACAACATATAGCATGTAATAAATATAACGCCTACATGGTAATTTCGCCCTCACAAGGTTAGACATGAGACTTACCTCGCTCCGAAATTCGATAACTGACTCCAACGCCTTTCTAACACCTCAAACTGATGCCAAACGATTCCAAACTAATCAAACAACATGTAAACCAATAAAAATATACTTCAATACTCGTAATTTAACAATTAAAAACAAATTCCAACTCCTCAAGAAAAGTCAACAAAGTCAAGCCCCGGGCCCACGCGTCCGGATTCTGAAAAGTATCAAAAATAATTATTACTCATAACTTTTATAGTATATATTCCGAAAATCATCCAATGTCGTCCATGAATTGACCCTCAAATAAGGATTTACCATCTAAATCCCAATTTCTACAATCTAATACGGATAAAAATGATAACGAACAAAAATAATTAGGAAAAAATATCAAAATAAAGGTTAAATATTTATCCCCTTCTTGAGACGAGAACAACGCTGCAAAAATTACCATAAACGAAGCTTTAGAACTCAAGATATGCATAAACTAATAAAATGATCGATGTGTTCATTTATAACACCATCCAGGTGATTATTATTCTTTGCCTTCGCGGGACACCTTCGTGTTCGCGAAAAGAAATTTTTCGTATTGATTGGTGTGTCCATTTATAACACCATCCAGGTGATTTTTGTTCTTTGCCTTCGCGGGACACCTTCGCGTTCGCGAAGAGAAATTTTTCTTATTGATCGGTCAACCCAAAAATCCTTCTTCACATTCGCGGAACCTCTCTCGCGTTCGCGAAGAACAAAGGTTCGCACCAGAAACCTGCAATCTTTCCCGGCATGGAAATGGGCATAACTCTCTCATACGATATTGGAATTCGATGATTCTTGTTGCTATGACTATTGTAATTACGATACGGATCTAATGATTAAATAAAATTACAAATCAAAGGTTGTTTTCTCAATATAATATTCTTTAGTACCCAAGAAAACGACACTGAAATGTCAAATAAGAGTACGACACAACCCAAACATATCCGAGGCCCCCGAGATCCTGTCCAATCATACCAACCAGTATCAAAATATAACACGAACCTACTCGATGCCACAGATCACATAAAACAACATCAAAATCATAAATCACACATCAATTCATGCCTAATAAACTTTTAAACTTCTAAAACTCAAGCTGAACCATACCAAATCAACCCGGAATGATCTCAAATTTTGCATACAAGTCCCAATGACACAAAAGACCTATACCATTCATGGAACCATAATCCGGATTTGATATAAATAAAAATAACTGATAATAGGTGAATTTAACTATAATTAGGCCCTAAAGAACCACCTTCTTGTAGAGTTTTGATGATAAAAGTGATAACAAAATGCTCTGATTAGTGCTTTTCATGCTTTGCAGGTGATATATAACAAGAGAAGGCTATGGAGTACTTTTGGGATCAAATATGGATAAAAAGAGGCCAATCGTAAAATTTCGCCAAGTGAACCACGAGAAACAGCTCAAGCCAGGCCTGAAGAAGGACTGTCGCGGTTCCACCGCGACCGCGGCAGAACCGCGGTAGAAGACTGTCGCGGACAAGTTGAGATTCAGAGAAGGTGTGTAGCTGCGGTTTGACCGCGACCGCGGCAGAACCGTGGCAGATGCGGAAAAGTTCAGGGACTTAAGTGTAAAAGACGGGATTTTTAGCCTAAAACCCTATTTTAATGTCACGACCCAAATTTCCCACCATCGGGAGTCGTGATGGCGCCTACTAACGGAGCTAGGCCAGCCAAACTTTAAACATTCTCTGATAAATCTCAACAACATGAATATACGAAAAACAATTAAATAAGAGCGGAAGACTTTAAAGTTTAATAAAAATGAAATCAAAATGCGGAAGTTTAAAATATATCTCTACCCAAAAATCAGGTGTCACTAGCTCACGGACTACTAAAGAGTGCTACAAACAAGTCTGAATGGAATTACCAAACGTCTATCTCGGTACAAAGAAAACAAACTAAACATAGAAAAGGACTTCGGCCTGCGAACGCCAGCTAGGCTACCTCGAAGTCCCTGGACTGAAGCTCGCTCCTGAAATGCTACTGCTACTCAAATGCTGCTCCAACACATGGATCTGTGCAAAAATATGCACAGAGTGTTGCATCAGCACAACCGACCCCATGTGTTGGAAGTGCCTGGCCTAACCCCGGCGAAGTAGTGACGAGGCTAGACAGGACCTAACTAAAATAACCTGTGCAGATATATACATATACAGAAGCAACTAAAATAACAACAGAAAATATCAACTAAAAAGGGGAAGTGCATGATCGGGGGGAGATACAGTGAAAACAGACCAACGGATATAATAACGAAGCTATCTCAATACCATAACTCATATATATAAGTGGTCGGCGCGCCACACGATCCCATTTCTTAATTCATGAGTGGACGGCGTGCCACACGTTCCCGTTTCATAACATCTCGTGGTCGGCGTGCCACACGATCCCAATCCTAATATCTCGTGGTCGGCGTGCCACACGATCCCAATCATAATATCTCGTGGTCGGCGTGCCACACGATCCCATTTCATAATATATAAGTGGTCGGCGTGCCACACGATCCCATATTATAATTTATAGCACAAAGAATCTCTCTAAAAGAGGTCCCATTAGGGAAATTCAACAACATAACGAATACACCCGGCAAGGGTACAACTAACAGCCCAAATATCCCGGCAAGGGAGCAACAACAATAATAAACTACGTGTCCCGGCAAGGGAAGAGTCACCACACTTTCTCATTTAATCACTTCTTTCCCAATTATCAAATTCTAGTTTGAATCGATACTCCAATAATATACCAATCGAAATTCTTCCTCAATCGTTCACAAGATATGAAACTGAGCAATTAGACAAGAGAGATATTTCACAAAGTCCGGTTCAAACACATTTAAGACCCACAATCATACTAGACTCCGGTGTATATATAACCGTCACCATGCCTATACACCGTACGCATCATTTAGCAATTAGCAAATAATATCCTAATCCTATTGCCTATAACCAAAGTTAGAACAAACACTTACCTCGGTCCAAGAATAGCAATCAACTCTCCAATACCGCCTTTCCTCTACAATCCAACTCCGAAACAATGGTATCTAGACATAATCAATTCAATAGTATCAATAAAGACCCAAAAACATCATCCCATAGCCTAGAAATTAAGTCCCTAGCATTCTTCCAAAAATACCAAAATCCGACACCAAGCCTGCATGGTCCAAACACGAGGCTCGGACCAAAACCCAATCACCCATAACCCCACGAGTTCAAATATGTAATTTGTTTCAAGATTCGACCCCAAATTGAGGTTGAATCACCCAAAATTCCCAAAGCCCTAGTTCTACCCAAAACCCCCATTTTCTACCTTGAATTCATGATTTAGGGCTAGGAAATTAGTGATTAGATGAAAGAATTAGGAGATGATGAAGTTAAGAATACTTACCCAAAGAGATATGGAGAAAGAGAAGCTTGAAAATCGCCTATGAAGTGATTTGAGGGATGAGTTCGTGTGAAATAATGGAAAAATCCCGAAATGGGTTCTATTTTTAAGCTTTAAAATCACTAGGCATTTTTGTGTTATGCGTTCGCGACATTGTGTCGCGTTCGTGAAGGAGGCTGGCCAGGTACTCATCTCATTCGCGATGGACTTATGCGAACGCGTAGAAGGACAATAGGGGGGGGTCCAGGTATTGGCTTATGCGTTCGCGAAATAGGCATGCGAACGCGAAGGAGGGGCTGGCAGAACAGTGCAAACGCGGTGGGCTTCCGCGAACGTGAAGAAGGCTGGGGGCACAAGGCATTGCGAACGTGGGACAAGGTCGCGTTCGCATAGAACAACGGACATGTGCAAAAATTGCAGAAAATCTGCTAAGTTTTTAAGTGCAAAACCACCCCGAACCACCTCTGAATTACTCCCGAGCCCTCGGCGCTCCCAACCAAACACACACACTAACTCAAATACATCCTATGAACTTATTCGAGCGGTCAAATCGTGAAAACAACATCAAAATCAATGAATCAAGCCTCAAAACTCATGATTTTTCTTCTAACTTCATAAACTTTCAAACTTGGAACTCATAGTCCGAAACACGTCAAACAACGTCCGATTTCGACCAAACTTCACAGAAAGCGCTTAAACAATATATAAGAATTTTTTCGGGTTTCGGAACCAAAATACGAGCCCGATACCATAGTCTTTTAATCAATTTTCATTTCCATTTTCCTTAATAATTTCAGAAAAATAATTTAACAGAAAAATTCTTTTACTCGGGTTCTAGACCTCGGATTTCGACTCCGGGCACATGCCCGAGTCCCATATTTTTCTACGGACCCTCTGCGACCGTCAAATCACGGATCAGGGTCCGTTTACCAAAAATATTGACCGAAGTCAACTTTAACCATATTAATATCAAAATTCTTCAAATTTTTCATAGATTTTACATATTTCAACATAAAAGCTTTCCAGCTGCGCGCCCGGACTGTGCACGTAAATTGAGGAAACTAAAAGTGGGGTTTTCAAGGCCTCGGAAGCACGAAAAAAGGGATAAATACGGTGATGACCCTTTGGGTCGTCATATTCTCCACCTCTAAAAAAACCGTTCGTCCTCGAACGGACAAAAGAAAGAAGTACCTGAGTCAGGAAATAGATGAGGGTAGCGGCTCCGCATATCAGACTCGGACTCCCAGGTCGATGCCTCAGGAGGGTGACCTCTCCACTGAACACGCACTGAAGGAAAACTCTTCGACCTCAACTATCGAACCTGTCGGTCTAAAATAGCCACCGGCTCCTCCTCATATGACAGATCCTTGTCCAATTGGACAGTGCTGAAA